>OZ018387.1:80075333-80196480 GCA_963969525.1 Ontholestes murinus
CGTCATCCCTTTTATTAAAATTAAGCGGATTCTTTTCTATTTCTATTGCCTCTCTAATGATTCTTTCCCAGTAATTGGTAATCGGGGCGATTATTCTCGTGTTGTTGAAATCAATTCTGTGGTCCGTGGTTGCCATGTGTTGAAAAATTGAGGAATTTGTATCGTGTTTTTTTACTGCTAATATATGTTGTTCTTTTCTAGTGTTAACTTTGCGGTTTGTTTGGCCGATATACAATTTATTGCAATCTGTACATGGAATGCTGTATACACCTTGGTTTTCCAGTGGGATTTTATCGTAATGATGTCTTAGTCAGAGAAGGACCAATCACAAGAAGTCGAGCAAAACAAAATATCATATAAATACCGCATTCAACGATCCTACTCAGTTAAACTTCTTAACTTAAAACTCCTGAAGATGGCGAATGAGATGTCGCCGAAACGTCGAGATTTACCAAATCCAACAATACGAGATCAAACCCGAAAACCTATAAAAACATATATATATATATATATATATATATATATATATATATATATATATATATATATCTTTGTAGGTAGTGATGCTATCTAATCTATTAAAGAACAACATTTCTTCAGCAAAATTCATTGGTGTTTTATATGGCGTTCAGCAGAAACACCAACTGAATGCTGCGGAATACTACAGAAGTTGCGACGGGCCATTTAGATGCCAACAACTGCGTTGTTAAGCGAGATTTTAAAACGTTCGGAGGTCCCCGCGAAACTTGTTGATATTTTGTTCTCGTCAAACGAATTTATAATATTAACTGGCCGCAATTATTTAAGAATTTGTTTTTTTTCTTTCAATTTTTGCACCGAAATCTAGCATTGCTTTCAAATGGCCCGGAACAGAAGGGTTAAGCTCGTGACAAGTTCATTTTCGAGTTGCCCCTCTTAACAATCTGACAGAAATAGTAAAGGTCGAAAAGACCCTGATTGAAATTATAAGATGTTCTTACCTATTTCAATGGATAATAGTAGCTTTAGGAAACTCCTACGTTGGTATTATTAGTATTTGTTATGAGTAAAATTGTTAGTTATATTATCTATATCAAAAATATAAAAAGTTGGGATTTGGTTACTTATTTTTAGCAAAAAACAAAACATCTTACAATTATAGTGGTACCATACAGAATATTTTAAATAATAAATAAAGCAGTAATTTATTGTTTTAATCTAACACATTGCAGCTATAAGGAAATTACTCCTAAACTAAAATAATAAAGAAGTAATTGATGTAAGGTCTTACTTTTAAAACTGCTACTATTGAATCAGCTAGCGGTAGCTTAATTTTTATGTTTAATGAATTTTACATACATAAAAACGTAAAGGTTAATTTATTGTATTTTCCGAGATATACGAAAATGTATACCAAACTCCCTGAGATGCATTAATTACTAGCAATTCGATCATGTATCACGAATGCAATAGCAATTCTATATGTGCACAGTAAGACAATCTTCTACATAATAGTAATTTCAGAAGTCCTGCTGACTGATGAGAACCTAATTCCCCTCTCTCTCAGCAGTGCCTGAAGTTTCAAATTGAGAACACTATACAGAAGATTCGAAGGATCGCATTTTCTACATTTAAGCGCAACGAAAATATCGCTCTGTATGTTCCATATTTTTTTCTGTTGCAAAGTACTCGATGGGATATGGATTAAGTTTCCAAAGTTTCAAAACTTCCAAAAAAGCTGAATTGAAAAAAAATATCAGGACGAGCCGGATCCAAACTTTCACAAAATCAAACACTTCCGTAACGCCGAAATTGAAATTACTTTTAAAATTAAAAAAAGAATATCTAAATCCATAAAAGAACTAGCTTTTCAAAACCTTGATTGCAGGTGCCTTTATGGATATAGATGAGGCCAATTTGCTTGCTGTTCCTAATTGCCTTAAGTTCCAATTGAAATGAGAGAGCCAGCCCCTATACCAAATCCCCTAAAATGCTTTAATTGTGAGATATTCGGTCATATGTCAGTCAAATACAATAATAATTTTGTATGTGTTCAGCGTGGCAATACTTTACCCTTAAAACGTGCTGACTGTTCAGAACCTAATTCCTTATGCTCTCAACAGTGCCCAAAATTTCAAATTGAGTACACTATATAGAAGAATCGATTAAAGGGCTCCATTTTCTGTATTAGAGCGAAACGGAAATATTTTATATGTTCTTCCATCGTTTTTTGATCCAATCGATGTGTCTGAAAAGTCCAAACTTTTACAAAACCGAACACCATCTTTATGAGGTATTATTATTTTTAGATAAGAGTAATTATAACGACAACGGGCATGCAAGTAGACTTGTGATAATTGTCGTATCTAATAAAGTATTTTATGAATCAACTTATTTTCAAGCAGTTGCTATACAAGCACACCTACTACAACTAGTTAGCCTGTACTTGGTTTATCTCCCTTTTGGACCTTTATCTTCTCCAATTTTAATCTTTCCAATATTCCTAGTTTCTTTATACGTCTTTCGCCATGGAGAGTTATATGTTCATGCGTGAATACATGGTTGTTCTCTTTATTAGTAAAAGTTGATCATGGAAACAGTCAAATATTACTGCTAAATTTTCACTGATAGAACTTAGGTCTTCAATTCCTGTGAATGCTCGTTAAAAGACTTTAATATGAACTGAACTAATATTTTTTCTTGCATCCAGTTTTTGACAAAAGACGATCACCTTTTTTTGTCAAATTGCACTGTACATATATTTTTTATTGGTTCGCAATGAGATTTTTTTCTGAATATAAAAGTGTAAACAATTTTTTTCACATACTGAATAGAAATACCTTACATTTCCGCATCCAAAATCGTTGAAAAAAGTAACACTTTTCCGCATAGCAACACTTTTCTGCATAGCAACACTTTTTGCATGGATACACTTTTTCGTACAACTTTTATTACTATTAATCAATGCCAGTTACATACATGGCGTAATATATACAACACACGTACTATCGGTAATTATAACCAAATTTTTATATCTCAGTGTCAAAAATGAAATCGCAAACACCTTTGTAATTGATGTTATATGCAGTATGTGAAAAAATAGTGAGTACAACGCGTGGGAAATGCGCTTTTCTGCACTCGAGTAGGAACGTGCTTCAATCGCTCGTACGCGAACATCATACTCTCGTGCGGAAAAGCGTAACATTTCCACACTTGTTGTATAAATAACTATTTTCATACATCAAACAAAAGTCGAGAAATTGAGGATTTAAAAAAATAAAAAATCAAGTATCAATAGTAAACAATATACAGAGCCTATTTTAAATGTCAAAAGTGACAGTGTCAGCCATTGATACAATACTGCAACGATTTTTAATAATTTTATAATTAAAATGTTGCAAGATTTAAAACACTGTACTAGAATTTTGTGCCTCTACAGAAATCGTTTGTTCTGATAGAGTAATTCCATGTGCCGACAAATTTGGAAGACTGGTGCATAATGATTGTTGTTGTGGACAATATTTTCCAAAAACTATTTCGTTTTAACGAGTAGTGCGGTATATTAGGAGACAGAGAAGTGGTCCCCTTTTATTAAAGGCAGTCTTAATAAAAAATGTTACATAACAAATAAATAATTTTCTGGAAAAAAATGCCAATATCAATGTTGAATTCAATAGGGTTGCATCAGGTTGGTGCTACACCACATATATTTAGATGTTTTTATTATTTGTTTTAGTTACTTCTTCTCTTTTAAAATACATTTTTTGTTGTTCTTTATGATCACGTATTCGAAAGAAAATTATCTATTATAAATACTAATAGAATACTTCTTTATTCATTTTATTTGTGCAATTATTAAAAATCATCGCAGTATTGTATCAATGACTGGTACTTCACTTTTGACATTTGGAATAGGCTGTGTATATTGTTTACTATGGGTATTTGATTTTTAATTTTTTTCCAAAAATCCTCAATTTCTCGACTTTGGTTTGATGAATGGATAAAATCGTTTACAATTTTATATTAAGAAAAAGATCTCCTTGCGGATCAATACAAAACATATATACAGTGCAATTTGAAAAAAAAGGTAGATCGTCTTTTGTCAAAAACTGGATGCAAGAAAAAATATCAGTTCAGTTAATATTAGAGTCTTTTAAAAATGATGTAATTTGATGTTTTATGTATTAAAATCGGAAAAAATAAGCGAGATACAGCACCAAAGGTTTTTCATCAGTCACCCTGCATACTGTAATTGTCGAAGTTCTACTGTACGTTGCAATCAATAAGAGGATTATCAGTATTTTTGGACGCTCTTAACCTTTTGCAAACTGTGGATAGCTTCATGTGGCAAAATTCTTTTATCTCTAAAATCCACAAGCAACTGTAAATTTCTAAAGAGTTGAACATCTTTGGCCTAAGATATCAAAAGTTCTGGTAAAAATTAATAACAAAAATAGTTTATCATAGCAAAGTGATATACGTGTCTTAATTAGAAAAGCACGAAAATATTTCGTAAGTCTACAACAATGAGTCTTACTAAGACTACAAAACAAATCACTTTTTGAAACAATTCTCTGGCTAATATCTCGACAGATATTCAATTATTAAAATGTAAAGTCTTACAAATTGCAATGCTATCAAAGTAACACTTTGTCTTAATTTACCGTTTAAACTATCAGCATCTTACAAAACAACTTAATATTTACTTATATCCAGCATAGATCTACAGTACCGAGTTTTAACAATAGTTTCGTAAAATTAATTGTCAAAATTGAATTTTAACAAATGAGATGCTAACTTCCAAAGACACTCTTTCATTTCACCGTATTTCAAATATTCGATCATCGTGTAGGTATAATCCATGGAGTTTTATAGCCAAAACACATTTCTTCAATAGCGATTAAACTTGACCGAAAAAAATTATTGTCATAAAACTCGACCTCGACTAATATATTGCTTTATAACATTTGGATTCTAGTAGATTTCTGAAAGCTCTTATTAAACTAATATATTCACGGTAGTTCGGATCGCATTTAAACATAACTAAAAGAATTGTAGCACATTGCAACGTTTTCTACACAGTTCTATTATATTTACATAAATTAATACTTCTTACGCGTCGTATATTACGAGAAAAAGAAAGTATAAAACGTTTTCCCTATAATTCTTCAATATTCCAACATTTTCTAAAGTGTTTCAATCACTAACAATATTTAAACTCAATACTTCAAATTGCTAATTCGAAATCATCTCAAAATGCACCAATACTATAAATAGAAGCATGCAATATAAAAATGCTTATTTGCATACTCTAAATATCTTACATAATATCATACGATAAAAAACACGTATAATAGTTCAATCTGCTTCGGGACAGATTTCATTTTTTTTTTACTTTCACTCTGATGCATTTAATGTTTTATTTTTTATATTACGTAGCTGCAGTCTGAAAAAAATATCCCCTAATAAATTATTTCTAAAAATAGAATGGCGGTCATGGCATCATAACCATCATACCATCTAATTGTAATTGAGCTGATTACATCTACTAGTAGACACCGCTACCTTGATGTCTTACATGCATCGGCGTGATTTCACTAATTGGCGTATGGATTAACTGGAAATTATCATTAAAAATTCAGCAACATTTCGGGTCGGATAATTGCATAACCGCAATTTCTCGTCCGATGCGAAACGTATTCATTTAGAGATTGTAACTTTCTTCTGGTCACTTTTGTGCGTTCGGCATTCAAATTACGAACTGATTGCAGGTCATTATGAAGATCTCTAAACGCGGCCAAGGGGCTCCGGCACGGGAACCTATAATGACGGAAGAACAAAGGAAACAATTAATGCTGCACGCCTATAGGAAACAGGAGGAACTCAAGAAATTGAATGCCGACGACGACGACAATTACTTGGATTCCACCTGGGCCGACGGTGGATCGTTAAAGAGGTCGTTTCATGGTATTGGTAATATTTCTTGGCGACCGGGAAAATAGTGGCCTAGAAGCAATTATAACTTTAATATAAATCAGTTTATAAATAAATATTACTACTATATACATTGCTTTTTTTTGCTCAAATGACCGGGCACATTTATAAAAATAAATTGAATTTCCTATGGTGCAAAAAATTAAATCATTGACTAATATTATAAAAGGAAAGAAGATTACAACAGACAATTTTTAAGAATGCCTGGCAGTATAATAAAAAAGTCTTGACTAATTGTAAATTTGTTTTATTTAGGTGAACGATTTATCTCATGCAGCAGCATGATAACATACATGAAGATGAAAAAAGCACAAGGAATTAGTTGTGACCGGACCAATAGATTAGATTACTGGTAAGAAGTGTCAGTAATGTAAAGAGTATCCCAAAATTAACAAGTTAACAAGATTTAAATTAAATAGAAAACACAGTTTTTAGTCTTTAGATTGTCATTTTTTATTGATCATAAACTACATAGGATAGGATTATTTATGTAATAACACATCGCGCAAATGGCCTTCTCGGATTTGCTGGGGCATACGCAATATTTTGTCTAAATTTCCATGGTCATTCTGCATAAATTTTGTTGATGTAATAATTAATTTCCTCCTGTGATGCACTTATGGATGTGGGCTTATTGACATAGACCTTTGACTTTAAATAATCCCATAAAAGGAAATTCAATGGTATTAAATCACAACATCATCTAGATGATCAATTCTAATCACCAAAATGAGAGAGTATACGACCAGGCTCATGCAATTGAATTGTTTCACGGGCTATATGGCATAGGACACCATCTTATTAAAACCACATTTTGGTCACATCTATATCATCTAGTTTACGCAGAAAGAACTGTGTTGTATCGAGCATCAGTGACAGTTACTACAATTTGGAATATACATATTTAGTAATTAAATAATACAAAAATATATGTTTTTTTTTTTAATGGATATTTGTCATGTTCCCTATCAACCAGTCACTTTTGTTTGTAAAAGAATATGAGAAATTTACAGGTTTACTCGCTTCACGTCAAGGGACTCATCATGACCAGTGGCGGATGGGCAACATCTTAGCGGCCCAGGAAATAATATTTGTCGGCCCATTTTTAATTTGCGGATATGGCTAAAATATACATTTACAGGGTGTTGCGCATTTTTCCTTTAAAATTAAATAGAGCATAGGTTTATTACATATTTTTGAATCAGATTACATTCCTTTATTTAAAAATGCCGGACTTCCAGTCAAGTACATATGTTATATAGAAACATTCAACCAAAAAAAAAAAGAAATAAATGTAAATCAAAGTCTTTTTATTCCAAATGTAGAAATTAGGTTTGTTATAAACGATTAGAAAACTTACAACTTCAAATAATTCTTTAAACACAAAAATTTAAGAAAAACATATTATATAAAAACTTTAGACTTTTAACAATCTATTTTATAACTTGCTTTGCTGCATAAGCATATATTTTATGTTATCAGAGTCAATATTATATAAAATATCATTTCGCAAGCCATTAATATTAAAGCATCCAAGTTATTATTCGACATTGAATTCCGCAATCTATTTTTAATATACGGGGTGGACCAAAAGTTGGCTTACATTTCAAATGATGATTTAAAAGAAATTAGATATGTGAGATTAAAACTTTCTATATATTATTAAAGTACACAAATAGGGATTTTATTTATTAAAAATTACATCATCCATATGTGATCCCTGACTATTTTGACACTGCTGCAACCTGGAGCGTAAATTTTCAATGAAGGCCTCACAAGTGTTTCGTGAAATGTTTTGCATTTCCTCTCGAATATTTTCCTTTAATTCCTCCAGGGACACTGGGTTGCTGTTTAAAACTTTACTTTGAAGGTATCCCCAAAGAAAAATGGCCAATGGAGATAAGTCTACGCTGCGAGGTGACCAGTTAATGGCACCTCTTTTGGATATCACCTTTTGTCCAAACATTTCGCCAACAGCACTTAATGAGTCGTTGGAAGTGTGGCATGTTGCCCCATCTTGCTGAAACCACGATCGTTGATTAAAACCATTGAAATCCTGTAGCGCTGATGAAAAAAAGTTCTGTAGCATGGCAATATACCGCTCTGTATTCAATGTAACAGCATTTCTTCAGCGATCTTAAAAAAAGTACGGACCAATAATGCATCTTGCTGACAAAACTGCCCATACAGTAACCTTGGGTGAATGCAGAGGTTTTTGATGCTTCAATTTAGGATTAGTGTCACAATACCTGCAATTTTGCCTATTCACATGCCCATTTAGATGGAAGTGTGCCTCGTCTAAGAAACAATTGTTGAACCTCTCTAACATTTCGTTAGACCGCTTTCGAGTAGAGAGTTCATGATTTTCACGAATAGACTCTCTTACACGTTTGACGTTTTCGGGATCTCTTGATGTTCTAGATCAGCCGGATCGTGGTTGATTCATTCTTGAACCTGTAGCTATTTTCGAATCAATTGAATTGATGGAGCTTCATTTTTACGCTCTATGTTGTAATGAGCGAAAAATTTTCGTTGCGCTAGAGTAATAGAATCGTTGTTGCGGTAGTACTCGCATACACAGAAGGCACGTTATTTATTGCTGAACGACGCCATGGTACTGAATTTCCATTGACCACTCTTGCGCTTCGTAATCCCTCCGCCCCACCCCGTCGTCGCTGCTCGTTGCAGCTACCGATTCAAATTTAAACTTCTTTCATATTGCACTTGACTTATTGATAATGTTAATAAATATTTGTAAGCATTTACTAGTGCAGAATATGCCTCACCGTACATATTGTACTTTTGAATGACAGAATAACAGCAAATTGCACATTTAAGACAAAATTTTCATTTTTTATTAATAACATCAAAACCACCATCTCTTTCAAAATCATCGTTTTCTTCATCAGTTTTATCAGTATCTACAACTGTAACATTTCTTAAATTTAAAGTTTCGTCAACAACAAATGCGGAGAGTAGCATTTGTTGTTGCCGAAACTTTAAAATTATCTCAATTTTTCGCGAAACTGACCAATTCTTCTTGCAAATTTCCTTTTGCAATATTTGGGTAATAGTTTTCTAGCAGTTTACACAATTTCTTAATGTTATTTGATGGTACTCCTTATTTAACTTCATCAAAATTTGTTGGAGACAATAAGGCAATATCCTTATAAAGCTCACCACTATTCTTAAATCTACAATCTATAGAATTTATAATTTTATCTAAAATTCTATTATGGGTTTCAACTTCATAGTTTTTTCATAGTTTGTAAATATTTCGACAACATTAATTGAAAATAATTTTGTAAACATTTGAGCCGTTAGTAGCATTTCATAATTAGACATTTAGCATGTCTAAGCATCACAGGGGCTATGCAAACTACCCCAACCGCGGGAATGGAGGCAATCATTGGTCTCACACCGCTCCATCTAGTGGTACAAAAAGAGGGACTTGTGGCAGCCCTCCGACTACACCAGAGGAAGAAAACACTGCCGGGGGACTAGACAGGACACTTAGAAATACTGCAGCAAATCGACCCGGCCCTTCTGTCCAAACCGACGGACATTATGTCCAGGAAGCTCGAATTCGAATTACCGTTTAAGGTGTCGATCGAGGACCCCAAAACGGCTGTTAAGGCGCCAATGTGCGCGCGCCTATTTCACCCCGAATGGTGGTGGTAAGAAAGAGGGGCGCGCGCCCCGACCGACAGCACAGATTGAATTAAGACGTAGTAGAATTAAGAGACATATATGGAAATAACTTGTACATTTTTGAAACGACATTAAACAGTTTTTCCACGACTCTGAAAATTATTCCGGACCCCAGTCGTCAACATCCCGACTACAAGATTATACCATGGTCCTTCGAACCGGATTTCAGTTCGTAAAAATTGTTTGTGCAACTTCGTAAAGAGGGATTCCCATTTTGGACGTCACCACTTCGCAAAAGGTCGTTTTGGATTGGTCATCGTGGAACCCTTGGAGCCATTAAGCGAGCTTCACGAACATCAAGTTTAATAAGGTCAGAAATCCTTTCTTAATCCATCCTTAATTCCTTAATTTCGAGTTGATTCAATCTGTATTAATATAATATTAAATATGGCTGATTTAGGGGAACTTAAGTTCAAACGTGAAACGGTACATTCAAGTTTAATTCGTTTTGAAACACATTTAAAGGGGTTAAAAAAGAAAAACCTAAATGCATTTGAATTAACAAAACGGCTTGAACGTTTCGAATTATTATTAGATCAATTTGTGTCAATTCAAATACAAATTAATTCGATAGAACAGCCTGATAATGACCCTATCGCCGAATTTGAAACTGAATTTTATGCTCTTCTAAATAAGGCAAATGATTTATTAAAAAAACCTAAAGAGGTAAATGCACAAATTAATAATTCGAATGATATTCAATTAAATTCAATTGAAATTCCAAAATTTGATGGTCATTATGACAATTGGCTGGCATTTTACAGCTCATTTAAAACGTTAGTTCACGAACGCGAATCGCTTAGTGATATTCAAAAATTCGCCCACTTAAGGGGGAATTACTCTTTAGAAAATTCGACAATTCAATTTTTTTTTTTGCATTTTATTATAGTCTGTGGTTCTGAGGGTGTGTTTCGAAAATATTAATTTGAAATTCGTAGAACTCCTATAGTTACACAAGCTTAGGTTGCGGCGCGGTACTTATACAGTCGATTGTTATACCTCGACCGTTTTTCTGTTTTATGGTCCCCCTTGTCTCTATGGTCTTCCCTTGTATCTATGGCCAAGGTACAGCTGATTAAGGGTAAGTTACTCAAATCAGTTGTTATCCACCGTAAGTTCAACCGTATCAGTACTAAATGTATTGCAAACATTGAACGCGTTTTTCTCGGAACGACATTTTGCAAGACGGGCGCACGTTTTTCTCAAAAACTATTGAACCGATTGACTTGCAGTTTGGCACACATATTGAAGGAACCTTCACTTATGGTTGGATCTAGGATTATTTTGATGGCTTGTATATTTCACTTTCAATCTGATGTTTTAGTTGAAAATTTTTCGGAAAAATTTAACTTTGATTTTTAAACAACTGCCGTTTCTATAAAAATATGTGTACTTGTTTAGTTCTAGTTCGGACGATAACTACACTCATATTGATTAAAAAAATAAATTGTTTTTTTATTTTGAACTATTAGCATCGCCACAATCCGTGCGCCCGATTGGACGAGCGTCTCGCGCCGCGACATACGTAACAGCGCATAACTTGTATAAATTTCGATTAAGTAATTCAATAAAATTTATATTGTTAGTTTAAACATGTCTTAATATGAGTGAAAAATCCCGATACTGTAGGTTTGATAGTTTTCACAGAAATAATTCCTAAAAATTACTCTCAAAACGCACTTCAGAAGAGTAATACCCCCTTAATATCGTGCTTGAGCGGCGATGCCGCCGATGTTTTGGCATCTTTTGAGGTGAGCGCGGAGCATTATGAAGATGCGTGGGAATTAATTGTGGAAAATTTTGACAATAAGCGAAAAATTGCACGACGTCACATTAGAGCCATTCGTAGTTTACCGGATATGCCGAGCGGTGAAATTAATTTAGCTATTCATATGCGGAAAATAGTACGTGCGATTGCTAAACACACGCGGGCCCTTAAAGTTCTCGGTCGCCCAACGGATTCATGGGACGATTGGTTAAATGACGTAATTGCGGAAAAAATAGACCCAAAAACGGTACAGGAATGGGAATATACTTTAGGGAAAAATGAGTTTCCCACATGCAAATCGTTTTGCGATTTTATAATAAATAAATGCGATTCATTGGAAGCCGCACCGATCAAAAATGCATCGGAAAATAAAGCAGTAGGCTCCGTTAAATTACAAAATAATAAATATAATTGTATATGTTGCAAAGGGGTGCATTTAGTAACAACTTGCGATAAATTTAAAGAATTAAATGTCGACAAAAGACTTAAATTAATTAAAAATGCCGGATTATGTACAAATTGTCTAAAACGTGCTAATCACAAAAATTATAACTGTTTTGCAACACCGTGTGCTGTATGTCAAAAACGTCATCACACATTATTCCACAGATATGTGTCAAATGAGACAAACACGAATAATCGTGAAATGGGATCTGTGGTAGGATACGCGGACATAAATAAAGCTTCCCAAATTATATTACCCACCGCGGTTGTAAATATCGTAACGGGAGATGGTAAAACTCACAAATGCAGAGCAATGTTAGATTCTGGCTCACAATTAAATTTAATAACGTGCGAGTTAGCAGAACAATTAAATTTAAAATTAGATAAGGATTTTATCCAAATCGATGGGGTACATAACGCCCAGACGTCTGCTAATTCAAAAACCAGATTATCTATTACATCCTGTTTCAGTAATTATAATGCCGAAATTGATTGTTTTGTTGTACCGCGAATTATGCAAAATATGCCCGTTGTCCCCTTTAAAAAGGAAATATTAAAACTTCCCGCGAACATGAACTTGGCAGATCCAAATTTTCATACTCCGGGAAGGGTTGATTTATTAATTGGGGCTCCATTATTTATGGACATAATTTGTGACGGAAAAATAAAACAGGGTAAACAATTGCCTATCATACAAAAAACGTCTTTAGGCTGGATAGTTGGCGGGGGAAGTAATACTAATAACAAAATTGCAAATTGCAATTTAACACGTGCGGAAAATTTTGATTTGCAAAAATTTTGGGAGTTAGATACGGTCCAATCAAAACCATTTGTCACCGCGGAAGATTCTGCATGCGAAAATAATTTTGTTCAGACTACCCAACGTTTGCAATCGGGTAGATTTGTTGTTAGTTTGCCATTTAAAACGTGTGACATATCCCTTGGTAATTCGAAACGCATAGCGCTAAAACGGTTTTACGGGTTAGAGAAAAAATTCAAAATTAATCATGAAGTGGCTGACAGCTACAAGGCATTCATGAGGGAGTATATTGAGCTAGGCCACATGGCTGAAATTAATACTAAATATCCGGAACCGAAAAATGCATTTTATTTGCCTCACCATGGGGTGTTCAAAAGTGACAGTGTCACTACTAAATTAAGGGTGGTTTTCGACGGTTCCGCGAAGTCAGACAACGGACTAGCTCTCAATGACCTCCTTTTGAAAGGACCGCTGTTACAAGACGACCTTTTTTCTATTTTATTGCGTTTCCGGACCTCTCGTTTTATATTGTCTGCCGACATAACAAAAATGTATCGGCAAGTTCTTATTAATGAAAATGAAACTAAATTTCAACGAATTTTATGGAGAGACAACCCGGTCGAACCGATAAAGATTTTTGAACTTAAAACCGTAACATACGGCACAACATCCGCATCCTTTCTGGCAATCCGTTGCCTAATCGAATTAGCAAATGAAAATATTAAACAATTTGCAGAAGCCGCCAATAGAATCAAAAGAGATTTTTACGTAGACGATCTGCTCACCGGTTTTGCGACCGAGGAGGAGGCGATCGCGTGCCGCAATCAAATTGTTGAAATATTGAAGGGTGGAGGATTTCATTTAAACAAATGGAATTCTAATTGCCCAAAATTAATTGAAAACATAAATAACAATAATAGTAATTTAATTTTACTTAATAAAGAGAGTAATAGTAAAACATTGGGTATAATTTGGAATTCTAAATTAGATATTTTACGGTACCATGTACCGGAAATTAAAATTAAGGGTAAAATTACAAAACGTTCTATTTTATCAATTACCGCTAAAATTTTTGACCCATTAGGTCTTATCAATCCTATCATCTTAGTTTCAAAATTGTTAATACAAGAATTATGGAGGGAAAAAATAGGATGGGACGAACCCGTTTCATGTACTATCAAGAACAAATGGGAAGAGTTTGTCTCCGCTATTAATTATTTGAAGTATTTTGAAATACCTCGTAATATCATTAATTGCAGTTCACCATTTCGAATTGAAATTCACGGTTTTTGCGACGCCAGTGAATCAGCTTACGGGGCATGTGTTTATTTAAGAGTAAAAAACACTGAAAAGGGCGGGTACCAATCTCAACTATTATGCGCTAGATCCCGCGTTGCCCCTCTAAAATTTACGACATTACCTCGTTTGGAATTATGCGGTGCCTTACTGTTAGCAAATCTCGTTACCAAAATTAAAAATAGTTTAACAATCCCTGTTGATGGTTATATGTATTATACAGATTCAACAATTGTTTTGGGTTGGATAAAATCTTCCCAAATTATTTGGAAAACCTTTGTTGCTAATCGTGTATGCGAAATTAATGAATTGACGAACTGCAACGATTGGCACCACGTAAAAACTGCGGAAAATCCAGCAGATATTGTATCCCGGGGTATGTACGCAAATGCAATAATAGATTTGTCATTATGGTGGAGCGGGCCTTCTTGGCTGCAATCAAATAATTATAAGCCCGAAACATTAGTTATTAATCATGTTGACTTGCCAGAAAAACGTAACATAGCGAAATGCATGACAGCAATGGCAGAAACTACAGAAATTAATATATTTAAAAAATACTCATCCCTTGATAAACTAATAAGAGTAGTAGCTTATTGTTTTAGATTCAAAATAAATTGTTTAAATAAAAGCAGTCGACGACATCGCGAGCTTGATGCAAGTGAATTACAACATGCTACTAATGCAATAATTAAATTAGCGCAACGAAATTCTTTTCCTAATGAAATAACTACCTTAAATAAAAATGAGAGCATAAACCCGAAATCTAAATTAATATCACTAAACCCATTCTTAGATAATGGTATAATCCGAGTAGGGGGTCGCTTAGATGAGGCCGACGTCAGTTATGAGCAAAGGCGACCCATCGTACTTCCAGGTAGTCATCCACTTACTGACTTAAAAATTAGGGACGTACATTTAAAAAACTTTCACGCCGGCGTGCAATCAAGTATGGCAATAATAAGGCAAAGGTATTGGCCACTGTCTCTTAAAAATTACGTGAAAAAATTAATTAATAAATGTATTGCTTGCTTTAAATGTAAACCGATTATTAAGAGTCAATTAATGGGCAGTTTACCCGCATCACGGGTATGTGTAGCACGTCCGTTTACCAATTGTGGTGTAGATTTTTGCGGACCATTTTTAATAAAGGAGGGAGTTCGAAAACTAAAGGTAGTCAAAGCCTACGCTGCTGTATTTATATGTTTCGCGACAAAGGCAATCCATATTGAATTAGTAAGCAGCTTAACAACGGATGCCTTTCTTGCGGCAATGCGTCGATTTGTTGCGCGTCGCGGGAAATGTAAAAACATTTACTCGGACAATGCGACGAATTTCGTCGGAGCGAGCCGAGAACTGAAACGGTTGTACGAATTTATGAAAAACGAAAATGTTCAAAATGAAATTTTTCGCAATTGTGCAAAGGAGCAAATTACCTGGCATTTTAATCCTCCACGCTCACCACATTTTGGCGGTTTGTGGGAGGCAGCTGTAAAATCTATAAAATCGCATTTGGTACGGGTTATGGGAGAAACTAAATTAAATTTTGAAGAATTTTGTACATTATTAATACAGATTGAGGCAATTTTGAATTCAAGACCTTTAACTCCTATATCTCCCGATCCTTCAGATAATTCATTCCTAACCCCTGGCCATTTTTTAATCGGCGACTCATTGATGTCACTACCATGTGAAGAGTTATTGGATACGAAGATTAACCGACTATCCAGGTGGCAGCATCTTCAGTACATACAAGAACATTTCTGGCGGAGGTGGTCAGTCGAATACTTATGTCAACTGCAGAGCAGAAATAAATGGCGCTATCCTGATCGGGACCTAGTCACCGTGGGAGCATTAGTTATCCTTAAGGATGACAACTTACCACCTATGCGTTGGATGAGCGGCCGAATCCAGGAACTTCATCCCGGGAAGGACGGACTAGTGCGTGCAGTGACAGTGCGCACCCGTAATGGATTATTTAAAAGAGCGACAACGCGTGTGTGTGTGCTTCCGATTGAGGTTGTTAGTGGCCCTAGTGATGCGAATTAATTTAGTATTTTGCAATGCAACACAGTTTTTATTGTTATTTTATGTTTGTATAACCTATTTGTTTTAAATAATGTAATCAAATGCATTTATGTTAATTATAATTAAAATTTACTAGCAAGTAGTTAGGAAGTTGGTCGTTTCAAGGGGGGCGGCATGTTAAGGCGCCAATGTGCGCGCGCCTATTTCACCCCGAATGGGGGTGGTAAGAAAGAGGGGCGCGCGCCCCGACCGACAGCACAGATTGAATTAAGACGTAGTAGAATTAAGAGACATATATGGAAATAACTTGTACATTTTTGAAACGACATTAAACAGTTTTTCCACGACTCTGAAAATTATTCCGGACCCCAGTCGTCAACATCCCGACTACAAGATTATACCAACGGCTTTGATGAGAGTCAAGGAGTTGGATGAGGGATATCAGCCTGGTACACGGATGGTGCCAAGAATACCAGAGGTACTGGAATAGGCATTTATGGGCCTAACCAAAACCACAGGAGCTTCATGGCTCTGGGCACGACGCCCACGATTTTGCAAGCGGAAACGATTGCAATTGATATGTGCGCCAGAGAATTCTTGGATAGGCACCTAAATGGCGCGCATATATACATCTGCTCAGACAGCCAAGCTGCATTAAAGGCCGTTAGAGCCTATAGTCACGGCTCACGGACTGTCTGGGAATGTCGAGGATCCCTCTCGCAACTGGCGAAGAACAACTTGTTGACCCTCATGTGGGTCCCAAGGCACGTGGATATTAAAGGCAACGAAGTGGCCGATGAACTCGCAAAAAGAGGTGCAAATGCCACTCCTATAGGACCAGAGCCGTTTTGTGGACTCCCCATGGCGCATAGAAGAGAGATGGTGCAAAAATGGGAAGAGGACAGAAGACGTAAGTATTGGAACAATGTACCAGGTCTACGTCAATCAAAACGACTCCTGAAACTCGATCACAGCCACAAGGAACGAGCTAAGAACTTTCACCGGACTCATGACAGGGCATTGTCCCCTCCGATACCATTTGCGAAAAATGGGAAAAGAGGAAAATGGAAACTGCAGATTGTGTGATTCGGCAGATAAAACTACCGAGCACATACTATGCACTTGTGTCGCGATTGCTCACAAGCGTCTTTCACACTTCGGCAGGGACCGATTATCCCCCGAAGAAGTGAGCATTATCACCCCCAAGATAGTTACCAGGTTCATGGTGGACGTGGGACTGCTTGGGAAGTGATTGGTTAAAGGTAGAACAATAGATCTAAGACCCTATTTAACCTATAACCTATAACCTAGCATTTCATTATCTATAAATTGTGTAAGCATGTGAAGGCATCTATCACACGGATATCTGGTGGCATGTTTTTAGAAAATTTTATATCGTGTAATACTAATAATACATCGATTTAAAGATCATTGGCGTGATTTTTGTAATTTCCAATTTTGCTCACCAACGAGTTTCTCCAATTATTTGTAATTTCTTTCTTTTTTTGTCTCTAAGGACGTGTTTTTCTAAATATTCGTTCTTTGGTAGGATAAAGACGCTGCATTTATTGTTATTTTGGCGGTGTCGAACGCAATTTTTTTAGAATATTTAGAGATGAAAATTCTTTATGGATGAGGTTAAACATACCTTTCCCGGTAGAGTTTGTACAACTTACAACGGATACCAGTCTTTCACAGATTTCACAGCCCAAAACATACCTTATAACAATTGAAAATTGATCTTGAACTGAAATATCCTGTGTAGTATCCAATTGCTCAGAAAATATTTCTGCTTTTTGGATTTCTTCCAGAATGGATGTTTTGATCAATTCTTTTATGATTTGCAATATTGAATTTACAGTTGTTTTAGATAATAACGTACGAATCATCCAGATCTACGTTGTTGTCCTTTTTAATGGATATTTTTCTTTTTTCGATGACATCATTTATCATTTAAATGTTATTTTATGTGTACATCATATTTACTTACTAACAATATTTTAAAAAGTTACCATGGTCCAATGTGGGATCAGCTAAAGTATATGTAGCTTCATATTTCTTTCCTCTATAACTTAATCCGCGTTTTATAATCACTACTAATACTCGTCGTTTTTTCTTTATTTGCTGTTGTCTGATATTTAATGTAGATGAAAGAGGCAAATTGGAAATGTCCTTTAATTCTTGCAGATAAAGAGATTAAGTATGCTCTAACGGAATGTTCATGTTTACTGTTTACTTCATGCTCCTGAATTCGTTGATAAGTATGCGAAAAGTCATTAATACCAAGAACAAATTGATTTTCGTGTTTTGCGTTTACTAGACATACAGTACAAAACAAGTTTTTTCATTGTGTTTTGAAGGCTTTTTCGCGATTTAGAAACGCAATTAAAGCTGGCTGTCTCGGAAGAAATAAAAGAAAAATGAATGTCTTACAAATTTGGCACCCGCGCACGCACACACACACGCGCACGCGCCCACACTGAGACTTATTATACATTTTAGTATTAACTTTGATGCTAGTAGATTCCTTCTTATATTATGTGATGTTTCACCGGATTCTGACAGGATGATATCAACCGGAGTAGAACTCATTAGCGATAGGCATTTCCGCAGACATGTATGTTGGAGATCGTCCACCTTCTGTAGTATTGTTCTTGAGGCTGCTCCAAAAAATATGCTCCCATAATGAATTATGGATCGGATATATGCTTTATAAAATAATAGAGGAACATTTGGATCCGCGCCTCACTTTGAATTTGTGATGCATTTAAGGAAATGAAATCCTCTTTCCTTTCTGATTTTTTTGAGAATTTTTAAATGCCAGCTGGAATCATTAATATATTCTTGTTTAAAAACAGAAAGTAAAATATAACTCAATTGAAAATAATATTATAAAGTAGCTCTCTAGGTATTGTTATGATTTCCCTCTACAGAGTTATCTTGGCCCTTAAAATTGATACAAGTAAAAAAAGAAAAATATATTTATTATGTATTATATGTATTACTAAAGAACGGTACGGGTAAATGGCAACATTGCATTGATTAGATAGAATGACATTATTAAGGGTGTCCCAAAATTAACGGAAGATTTGAGTTTGCCGCCATTTGCGCAGTAGATTGTTGGCGACCCTGAAACAAAAACAAGTTAACAGCCAAGAGTTTTTGGTTACTAAAAATGGAGTCTTACACGATATGACAACGTGTTTTCATTATTAAACATTATTTCAAAAGTAATGAAAGTTTAGTGGTCACAGTGCGAAAATTTCATACAAAATATGGTCGGAATAGTGTTTTACATTCGTCAACTATGAAAAGATTAATTGAAAAATTTAGGAAGACTGGTCCAGTTGGAGACTCTACACATATTAGTCGTCCAAAAACAAGCCGTTAAAAGGTCAGTATCGAAGCAGTGCGTAAGAGTGTTGGTGTAAATTCCAGAACATCAATTCGGCGTCGTGGTCAATAATTGCAAATTTCAAGAAGTTCCCTACAGCGCATACTCATAAAAGATCTATGCTTCAATGCTTATAAAATTTAGTTAACACAACAACTGAAGCCTAATGACCATGCACAACGAAGAGAGTTCTTTAAATGGATCATTGAACAGCTAAAAGTGGATGATAATTTTTCGAGCAAAATCATCCTAAGCGATGAAACACATTTTCACCTTGATGGTTTTGTTAATCGGCCAAATTGTCGTGTTTGGGGTTCAGAGAACCCACGTGTGATTGTCGAAAAACAAATGCATTCACAACGCGTCACTGTTTGGTGCGGGTTTTGGGCTGGAGCTATCATTTTGACCATACTTTTTTGATAATACAGAAAGTCAAGGAGTGATTGGTACTGGTGCTCGATATCGCGACATGCTCATACAGTTATTTCAGTTATTTCTGCTGAAATTGGAATATATTGATGTAACCAATATGTGGTTTCAGCAGGACGGCGCCACGTGCATTACAGTCCGCGAAACAATTCAATTACTGCATGAGACATGTCCTGGTCATGTACTGTCGCGTTTCGGTGATCAGAATTGGCCCCCTAGATTGTGTGATTTAACACCACTAGATTTCTTTTGAAGTCATAGGTGTATATGAACAATCCCACAACCACCCAAGCATTACAGGAAGGAATTAAACGCTGCATCAATGAAATTCAGCCAGATTTATGCAGAATGGTCATGGAAAAATTCGAAAAAAGAGTGCGTATGTGCCAGCAAAGCCATGAAGGCCATTTACCCGATGTTTTATAAATAACCCTATTCTGTATACTTCATGAATCAATAAAAATATCACAATTTAAATACTAAAAACTGTGTTTTCTATTTAATTCAAATCTTGCATTAATTTTGGGACACCCTTACATAGGACAACAAATATTATCTTAAGACATGGTTTTGTCACCGCACTCATATTTGGTATGAAATAATCCTTGGAAATTATGTAGCTTGGATGTCATTGGCCAATGCTTCATTAATTAATTTCTCTTATTATCAATTTTTTCTTCTAATTTACTACTAGGGCCACCACTTCTAATAGTAGGTGGTCTTACGTTGTATAAGTTATAAGATACGTTTGCATGAAATTGGACTTGATTCAATAATTTAGAGTAAGCAGGAATGTAATATCGTCACGCCTGAAAGATGGTAAAAATTCCTCATTTATCATTTACAGCTCTTCGTATATATTTTGCAACTTCCCATAAACCAATACACTAGGTCTACTAGTCTCACATGTTTTCAAAAATTATAACATATGAAGACAATGAACTTCAATTATTTTCTTCTCCTTCTGTCATATCTCTTCACTTTCAAAATATAATTTACCAGCAGATAAGGACATTAATGTCACATATTTATTGTCTTTCTATATAACAAATGTTGCACAAATTCATACCTTGTTACACGATTAGCATCTCTGATTCTGTGGACAATTAGCAAATAGGTACACTATTTCTTCGTATAGCATTCAAGAAATAAATTTCATCTTCGAAAATGAAAATAAAATAATGTAGAAGTAAAGATATACAAGGTGTCCCGTTAATATGGGGAAATGGCTGGACCACCGATTCCTGGGGCCAAAATATGTTGATTTAACCCAATATATCTATATCCAAAAGTTGACGGTTAAGGTGGAATTTGTCTTCAAAGTTCCAAAAAATGTTATTTCTTTGGTTTATAACAATTGAATGCTTTATTTGATTTTAATAAAATTTATTATTTATAACTACCATAATATAATACATCTTTTCAGTTATTATGGCTATTAGTGATTGACAGGAAGTATAAAAAACAGTAGTACCACCACTTAAAAACTAAAATATTTTTTTATTGGTGCATCCAATAAAAACTAAAAAATACTATATAAAAGAGCATTCAATTTAAAAACTTTTTTGTCTCTTAATAATATTTCATATCTTGTACGGTTTTTGCACAAAAAAATAAAATATGAATATAGTATAGTCAGTAATAAGTAAATCAACTTACTCAAACGAATAAAAATTAATTAACAACAATTAATAAAATAAATCAAAACAACATCTAACACTTTTGAAACAATTTCCTTCGCAAAATCCTAATACAAGCAAGATATGATATGATGATAAATATGAATATTTATGAACGATAATAAAGCTAAAAATTAATTATTAAAAATCTCTCAGTAATTATTTTTATACATAATTTACATTTTTTAAACAAAGACGGCCACAAAAAACATGTATTTTCGATTTGATGAAAAACTAGATTTTGTTTTTACTAGATAAAAAAATATATTTTATTTTTTTGTGGGAAAACCGTATAAGGTATCAAATATTATTAAGAGACAAAAAAGTTTTTAAATTAAATAATCTTTAAAATAATATTTTTATTGGATCTACCAATAAAAAAATATTTTAATTTTCAAGTGGTGGTAATACTGTTTTTATACTTCCCGTCAATGAATAATGGCCATAATAATTGAAATGATGTATTATATTATGGTAGTTATTAATAATAAATTTCATTCAAATCTAGTAAAGCATTCAATTTTTATAAACAAAAGAAACAAAAAGTTTTGGAACTTTGAAGATAAATTCCGGCTTAACCGTCAACTTTTGGATATAGATATGTTGTGTTAAATCCACATATCTTGGCCCCAGGATTCGGTGGTCCAGCCATTTCCCCTCATTAACTGAACACCCTGTATAATAGTTTTCATGATAGAGTCTGAAATGTTTCTATCGTGGAATATTTCTAGCTAAATATAGAACCAAATTAGATGTTCGTTGATTGCCACATCATTTTATTCTTGGCCAAATAAATTTCAAATTTAGAGGCTAATATCTGTAAACAAAAAATTGAATTCAATGTGCTTACATAATATATTCAAATATTAAATTTTCAATTCAGCAGAAATTGCGGTATATATGCTAATAAAGGTTAGCTAATGGAGTTTCATTTTTTTTAATTAAGACAGATATTTGCCTCTAAATTTGAAATTTATTTAATGCCTAACTTTGGTGAGGCGTATTTGCTCGTATATACTATTTATTTATTATGCATTACATTTGTATAGCATCTTAAAACTAAGCTCGTATATACTGAGCACTTACTTAATTCAAGGTAACCGAAGAAAATTTATTGTTCAGAAAATCAACAATAGATCTAATTTTGTGAAGCCTATCGTGTCCTGGCTGATCACAGGGTATAAAAGAATCGTTATTGTTCTTATCATCTTTTTTTTTGTTAATTGGCATCACATAAGCTGGTGTTGCAAATCTTAGTTTATCACCCTACATTCAGCTAGTATTGAACATATTTACCAATGAAGTATATATTAGTATTCTCGAAAAACAGCTTCATGTTACTGTTGTTAAATGGTAGTTGCTCAGTTTTGGTCTGAATAGCATATAAATTCTTAAACTATTATGTCTTTACGGAAACATAGCTGATCATCATTGAAGGTCAAACCCTTTGATTTCCAGAGTGTATCCTGCTTTATGGCCGCTTTACTTTATTTCTATTTTATCATCACCACTTTCGAGTAAAGTACGGTCTTCGTCGATATCAGTATTGCTAATACCCAGTGGTGTTAGACTGGTAGAATGTGTTTAAAACTGTACAAGACCATTTTTTGTTACAATACTTTTCTTGTTCATACAAAAAAAAAAAACAATTAAACAAATATACTCAACTGAATAGCTTTGTCGATAAGTTATAGAATAAAAAAAAACGAAAGATACATTGAATGGTGTGTTCGATTTCATTCAACAATATACCGGGTGTTCATAAAAAACGCCCGACGGCATAACTTTGTTATTTATTAACCGATTTGTATCAACTAAAAAACAAATTGAATGGCCGTTTAAATTCTATAAATTTTATGAAATGACATTAATAATATATTTTTTCAAAATTAACTTCATTGACAAATGACAGTCAACTTTAAAATTTTAAATGGCTGCATATATTTTTCTTATTTTTATAATTAATGCCATTTTATAGTATTTAAACGGCCATTCAATTTGTTTTTTTAGTTGATTCAAATCGGTTAATAAATAACAATTCATTCGGTATATCAATGTACAATATTACATAACCTGGTTAAAAGTGCGTACCATTCAGACGCAAAGACACAATTTTAATGAAATAGTTTTCCCAACCAAACTATAATCAATAGTGAAGTCAATATAATCACATTAATTTTGAATTAAAACACTTTTTTAAATTTCATTATGTTATACTTAATTCCTGGCACATGTTTCAGTCAATAACGACTATTCTCAAAGAAATTACAAAAAGAACTAATTAAAAAGGAAGGCTTTTTACATTATTATAATATGGGGTGGATTGCGGAAAAGTCCAGAAATGAAGAGGTTCGAACTGGCCAACAGTTCGTACTGGTTTCCCCTGCGGTTGGGGGGTAGAATACAACCGCTGCCTACTCAGCAAGTCGTAAGAGGCGACAAATGAGGACCGGCTTTATTAGGTACCAGCTGGGTGTCGAGTTTTAGATAACAAATGTCCTTGTCCTGAATCTGTTATCTGATTTTGATTAGTGGTCTGTCCCTCTTTTATGGATTTTGTGTGTCTTTGCCTAGACTAGTGGTTTTCTACAAGACATGATCTATCTGCGCGTTTGCCGTGCGCTACGAACCGTGTTTGGATCGATCGGCTTGCCACCAAGTCTTCGGTCTTGCAGGTGGGGCGAGTCGTGTGGGGTTCGAGGGTGCATCTAATCTACGTATGCCTTCGATTTTCGCGACTATATTTTCTGTGTAGCCCTGACTGTCTGGACAGTTTGTGTTTAGCTGTCCCATTTGGACTCCAAAGAGGGCGAAGGGCACAGGAGATAAAATATGTAAAGTCCTAATGAATAGCCAAAAATTTCCCCAAATCATACAGAAACGCCAAAGGCCGCGAAGTTAACTTATTCTTAATTTAAATTACCAAAAGTTCTTAATTATTAAAATGACAAATGGTAGTTTTGAGAAAATTTCACCATTCGTTACTAGTAAAATTGTAAGTGATATTGGAAACTGTATTGTAACATTTAACGCCTTTCAAATAAACAAATGTGTAAAGATTGCCTCGATGTATAATCTGAAAGTACGATCATTTATACCAAACCCTCTGAGATGTTTTAATTGTCAGGAATTCGGTCATGTGTCAGACAAATATAATAATAATTCTGTATGTGCCCAGTGTGGCAACCTTTCACACGATAGAAGTTGTCCGACTTCTTTTAAATGGGTAAACTGTTCTGAACCCCATTTTCCACGCTAATGCCTAAAATTTCAAATTGAGTACGTTGTACAGAAGATCCGAGTAGAGAATCGCATTTCCTACACTAAAACTAAACGAAAATATCGTGCTATATTTCTCACATCGTTTTCGGAAACAAAATCATTTGCGAAAGCTGCTGCTGTGAAAACTTCGGTCATAGGTACTTAATGTGATATGGACAAAGTTTCCAGTGTTTCAAAACTTCCAAAAAAGGTAGAAGCCACAAGAAATACGACGAGCCAGATCCAAACTTCGTCAAAACCGAACACTGGTGCAACACCAAAATTAAAAGAAGTCTTAAAATTAAAGAGCCAGTCCAACCAATTGCCCTGTGTCTGCAGGAGACACACTTTCGCATGAATTCTACACCGTTTTTACTTGATTATACAAAGATTAAAACGAAAACGAACGTACTAGTAGTGGTGTGGCAATTGTCGTATCGAAGCAAATATTTTGTGAATCAATTGATTTAGATACTCCTTTTCAAGCCGTTGCTGTAAGAGCGCATCTACCACAACCAACTATCCTGTGCTCGCTATATCTGCCTCCTGGCAGACCTTAAACACCTCATTGATAACTTACCCTGACCTTTCATAATAATGGGCGATTTTATTGTCCATGGTCACATGTGGGGTTCTACTTATAGGGATTCCAGAGGCGTTCTTATCAAACATATAATGGAGAGAAACGAGATTCCTCTTGCAAACACAGGTAGAGAAACCCATCCCTCTTTAACAAGTGGTATACTATCATGTGTCGATCTTACTTTTACGTCTCCAGCATTTCTGACAAGTATAACGCGGGAAGTAATGTCGGACCTTTGTGGTAGTGACCACGTTTCTGTTATCGGTAAAATCAATAGCCGCTTGGATACCCACAGTCGCCCAGTGGAGTGGAAAATAGTAGAGACCAATTAGAAAGTCTTCCACCAAAGCCTGGGTAATATATATTAGATATGTCAAACGTCGATTCTGCAGTCATATTCCTAATAAATCGCTTAGTTGTAGCAGCTAATACTGCTGTTCCAAAGTCGACCCCTGTTTTGCCGTAAAGCCATTATAGAGAGGGAAAAAACAGTTATGGATGCCTTTCAGATCTAAAAATAGATGATTCGATAGGCACATGCTTGCAGGTAATTTCAAACACCCTAGCATACACCTTTGCCCAGTTCTCAAGCAATGATAGCTACGACAGAAGGTTTATTTCAATTAGAAATGAAGCAGTGAATCACTACTTGAATTTCTACTACGATACTCTCGTTATGTGGGAACTGGAATCAGCTTTAGAACTTTATCATAATACACCTCCAGGTGCAGATATAATCCACTAAATATATTATATTAGCGGTATTCAACTAAATTTGATTAACAAATTCATTTCCCGAGTCGTGGAAAATATCAATTCCCGCCCCAATTATTAAAATTGGTGAAGACCCAAACGATCCAACAAGCTGTAGATCTACTGCACTGACGAGCTGTCTATGTAAGGTGTTAGAACGAATGGTGAACCGTAGACTGACGTCGAACAATCTTTTTTCTAGTGCATAGTGTGGTTATCTTCGGAGTCATTCAACAGCTGATCACATCGTGTCTCTGGAAACCGCTATCCAGAATGCTTTCGTCACTAAGTAACTTTCTTGCGGTCTTTTTTTTTGACATATCATAGGGCCTATGATACTGCATGGCGACACGAAATTTTGAGAACCCTACACAATTGGAGCATTCATGGCCATTTAGGTTTCTCCTTGAAAATCTTTCTATCGGCGTGTTACTTTCAGGTAAGATTTGGCTCAGCATTATCACATGTGCATGTACAAGAGAATGGTGTCCCTCAAGGCTCTGTTCTCAGTGCGACATTATTTAACGTTGCAATAAACAACATTGTTTATATGATTAAATCTCGTGTCGGGGCTCTACTATATGTAGATGACCTAACCATTTTCTGGTCGTCAAAATCCCTTCCTAGAGCTGAAAGGCAACTATAACTTGACATTAACAAAATATACAAATGGGTGCTTAGTAATGGATTTCAAATATCGAGCGTAAAAATCAAGTGTGTCCATTTCCATCGCCTTAGAGGAATTATTACAGTTCTATTGCCAGGTCACCGATATTGGTCAAATACCTTAGACTAGAATTTGATTCTAGGCTAACTCGGAAAGACTACTTTTCTTACTTGAGAGGGAAGTAAGTGCGTCAATAAATGCCCTCAAAGTTTTATCGGGTACGACATAGGATGCAAACCGCATTGAAATGCTGAAGTTGTATCCTGCACTTATTAGATCCCATGTTAATTACGACTGAGTTGTTTACAGTTCAGCCAGAGAATCATACCTCCGGACCATAAATACCGTCCATATTTCTAGAGTTCGTTTAGTTATAGGTGCATTTAAAACTATTCCGGTCATTAGCTTCTATGCTGAATCGGGTGAGGCACCTTTGAACTGCCAGAGAAAAAAGCTCATACTTCGTTACGCCTCGAAACTACATGCCAAATGAAACCATCACACACATGATTGTGTATTCTCACCACTATATATTGAGATGTATGCTCTCAGGGAGCGCTGCGCAAAACCCTTTGGAATTAGGTTGCAGACAATTTTAGTAGAAACTCATTTAAATCTAAACAATATTCATGATTTCTCTGTAAGTCTCCCTCCATGAAGAGTTAAATTTCCATGTGTGAATACTTTCGTCTTCTTATCCTAAATCAAATCGATATTTGAATGACTGAGAAATTATTATCTTCTTTTGGTACTTCTCCATTGAACAGTAGTTTCTGAACTGCTTTGCTTTTTTTAATATCCTGTTTACCTTTTTTGTATCCGTTCATAGAGGCTATTTGGTGGATTGTATGTAATTCTCGGTGATGCCGATGGAATGACTGTATCTGTTGTAGTGGGTTTTCTATATACTGGGTGTCCCATTTTAATCCGCCAGTAGCGATAATTCTGAAACATTGCATTGAATCAAAAAGTGTTCCAAATGAAAGTTAATGGTTCTGAGGGGGACATCTGATGCCGTAGACTTTGCCCCCCCAGCCTCCCAAGGGGGGCGGGAACAGGGGGCAACTTTAAAATCTTAAATGGAAACCCCTATTTTTTATTGCAGATTCTAATAGACGGTTAAAAAGTATGTAAGTTTTATCCGAAACATTTTTTTATTGGTCGAGAGATGGCGCTGCAAATGTAAAAGTTTTTTGTCAATTAAATTGCGAAAATCGTCACGTAATTAACTGTTATTATTACTTAAGACTTACTCACAAACTTACAAGGTTGTTTTTTTCTCAGCCTGCCCAAATACTACCCCCGCCCTCCCTACAAAGACGTAAAGTACTCAAAAATAGCGATTGAGTACTTCTTTTTCAAATTAAATAATGATAAAATAATTCAAAAAAGAATGTCGTTTTTTTTCAAAAAATGAAGCTATGAGGGGGGCCTGGTCAAACACTGTTTGAAAAAAAATGACATTCTTTTTTAAATTATTTTACCATTATTTAATTTGAAAACGAAGTACTCAATCGCTATTTTTGAGTACTTTACGTCTTTGTAGGGGGGGCGGGGGTAGTATTTGGGCAGGCTGAGAAAAAAACAACCTTGTAAGGTTGTGAGTAAGTCTTAAGTAATAATAACAGTTAATTACGTGACGATTTTCGCAATTTAATTGATAAAAAACTTTTACATTTGCAGCGCCATCTCTCGACCAATAAAAAAATGTTTCGGATAAAACTTACATACTTTTTAACCGTCTATTAGAATCTGCAATAAAAAATAGGGGTTTCCATTTAAAATTTTAAAGTTGCCCCCTGTTCCCGCCCCCCTTGGGGGGCTGGGGGGGCAAAGTCTACGGCATCAGATGTCCCCCTCAGAACCATTAACTTTTCATTTGATACACTTTTTGATTCAATGCAAAGTTTCAGAATTATCGCTACTGGCGGATTAAAATGGGACACCCTGTATAACATATTTGATGTTATTGTCTTCTATTGGATATAAAAGATCGAATTTCTATATAAAAGGTGTCATTAAAGCGAAAGTAATTTATTAATTTGATGTTTTCTGTCGTGTTATAAATCAATGAATGTTCTTGGCAATTTTGGCAAATTTCTTTCCCTTTAAGTTCTGGTACTGATGTGAAGAGGCCCTTGACCTCAAAAGAGACCAGAATGGCTTTGTTGCTGACTATTAAGTTTTTAGTTTTCTTTACAAAGTCGATAGAGTTTTTAATTTCGTATTTGGATATGCAGGGAATTATTTCTGAAAGGATTTTGTTAAAAAGAGAACACACCTTATATGAATGAGCATTGATATATGAGACAATTGGTCTTATCGGGATGTTCGGTTAGGGCACTTTGGATATGCGGTATAATGCTGGTGCTGATGGATTCATAATTTTCTATTTATAAATCTAAATATATGGGATATTGAATTGAGCTATCTTAATTGCTTCAAGAATCTGCTTTTGGTAATTATTAGTTGGGGCTAATGTTTTGAAAGTTATTTCCATCGATGAAGGTTTTACCTTTTTTAATGTACGTTTCTTTTTCCAAAATCATAATAGTATTACCTTTGCCTGTTTTGCAAATAATTATATAATAGTCCTTGCATTTTGTTTTAATTTCTTTAAGAGAGTTTGTTTCACGACGGGTTTTGATAGAATGTTTAGTGCATTACTTAACTCCTTTCCTAATAATGTTACAGAATAGGATTTTGTGTAAATCTGATAATACATTTATTTGTTTAAAGGTTAGCTCTGTTTCAAGATCTAAGTTTTCTAGTTTCTTTCAGATTCCTCGGAGCCGGAGAATATTTGAGTACCCTGTTTCATTTCACTGATGATAAAGTTGGCCTTATATAAGTTCTTAAGTAATGGATAGAAATAATATGCCGAATATAATGTACCTTTGTACACGTCTGGTTTTCTTGTTTGTTTTAGTTTTCTTAGTTTGTTTGTTTAGGTTTTTGAGTTGGTTGATTTAAAGCTCATGATTTTTCCTTATACCCATACGTAAACTAGTACATAGACAAAGAAATAAACGATCACAACATCCTAGTAATAGAATTCTACCGGAATAGTTTAAAGAAACATTTAGTTAACAACAAAATAGAGACAATAGATTTATTAGAAAAATCTAGCATTTATGAAGTGAAATGCGATAATATTTTAATGATGCATCTATGTTTGCGGAGCTCTGAATTTTTATAGTTCTATGGTAACACACACAAAATTATAATTATATATTATATATTATAATTATAATTATATAATTATAGGTACATTTAATGTAATAATGAAGAATAGAATACAAAAAAAATTAGCTCTGTGCTATAAATGAATTTTGAATTATTTGCTAGGTAAGTAAATACCAATTATTTATTTGTATTTCTTTCTATTTATAATATCGGTTTAAAAATTGATATAGCTACTTTGTGTGATAGCCACTTTACTTGCTTTAGTTTTTTAGTCGTTCTACACTAAAATACTGTTCTTTATAATTTATTAATTTTATTATTCTCTGCAAATACTTCTTATATAATTTTCATTTTTACATTATTTATATTTTGATAGATGCATAATGCAGTTGTAAACTTATTGAAATTTATTGGTTAAACATTCTTTATCTAAATTACAATTTAAATTAATAGCCGGCTACAGAAAATAATTTTTTACAACTAAACAGAATAGATGAACCCAAATACTGACAAACAATCTTTAAACTTCATTTTGTTTTCTTTATATACATAATAAATTTAATAATTTGAAATATTTAAATTAGATTTTTTATTACTCGTTTTCATATTCAATTCAATAATATTAACTGATATATTAAAAGTAACATTAAAATAAAATAAAAGCTTTCACTTTGATGATCCAGTTAAAAGCTACAATAAGTGATTTACTTATTTCTATCTAATTGGGTAATTAAACAGATTAAGAACAGTTTTTAACAAAGCGTTAATTAGATCACATGTAATTCAATTTCACTCATTAGTTTCAATTTCTCGTTGCACGAAATAAAAAATATAATTAAAACATCTGCATTTTAATATTGCAAAAGTAATGATTACGTTGATAAGTTTAGTAACGTAAAAAATATTTATCACTCAGTAATGAAATTATTGTTAAATAAATACATTTTAAAGTAATGAACTTATTTTACTTGTACAGTATAATATTTTGACTTTTTATACAGTAGTATTTTATTTTAAAGACGATAAAGATGTATTATTAAGTATATTATATTAGTATAATAATTACTAATGAGAGATTATTTATTATTATTTATACCACAAAATAAACGTTTTGCAATGTTAAAAGAATTCTTTAAAATTGCACATTTATTTGTAGCAAAGTATTAACCAGTGATTATGTTATTAACTATTTTAAATATTCAATGAATACAAAAACTATACTAAAGGAAATATTCCCTTTGAATATTGATATTAAGTAATCTTTATTAATGTGATACGTGTTTCCTTTCAGCATACATTTAAATTAATTTACCAAGAACATTCTCGCATTTTTTACTTTCTTTCTATAATACGTATGTGCCAGTGGACAGGAAATACTGATTACATAACGATAACACAATAATACATCGCTACACACTCCTTTAATTCTGAAGCATTTAATGAACGCAAAATCAAAACCGAGTTTACCTTTCACATTTTTTTGCAGTTCTAGTTGGGAGACTTCGTTTAATACTCTAAGATAGACGGTTCATTCAAATATATTATGTATGTGAATGATAACTTTCTAATATATAATGCATTCATTATCACTAATCGGGAATTGTTGTGAATGTGTTATATTTCAGAATAACAGGTGACATTCTTTCGCAAACGTGCACTTAAGATTAGACAAGAGATTTATAGCCTTTATATATTTACAAAAATAAACAATATTTCTGACTAAAATAACTTTATTATTAATTATACATTGGTATAAACTATGGAAAATCGTATTTTATTTTCTCTTACGTTTTATTATATTATCTATTAACTTTTTACTGATTATAATCCCGTAAAAACTTGTCACCCAATACTGCAATGTTAGAACTTAGTAAGTATAGTTTTTTAAATAATATTTTATTACCAGTTAAATACATTAAACCATTAGACAGGAATTCATGTATGGGGTTAATTTAAATTCAAAGTCTAATATGAACTCGTGTTTAAGATCATTTATTATTATTCCCGATTCTATGAACAATTTTATTTTGATAATATGTTGGATGCTTGAAGCCATAACTTTGTGATACATATTGAATCAGGAACTTTATCAAATGATAAATAAAAGTTACTTTGTTAATATGTGATGTATGATATTAACAAAGTAAGTTTTATTTATCATTTGATAAAGTTCCTTATTTTGATAACACAAATATAGATATTCAAATAACACACCCATAAAATAATTTAAAATTCAACACCTACCGGAAGTATTTAATGACAGAAAGCTTCCTCAGATGGTCGAGTTTAATTGATCCCTCATCAGACAAAGAGTTAACTGCGATGAGCACGTAAATACAACAGAGCGAAGCTTGGTATAAAATACATGCTGAAAAAGAACTATTTTTCCTTTCTTGTCCTCTGAATCAGAATTATATTGTATACTAAAATGTCTTAACCATAATTTGCCTACAAGACAGGTTGATTTAAATCTCGGAAAATAGCAGGATGTTAATAATATATATCATTAAATGGTTAGGTTATTTTGGTATGGTATAAGCGATCTCTTTTCACTTGGATCCCTTATTATCTGTTACAAGGACTAGAACTACCAAATGGAATTCATATATTATGTTATTACTTTAGAGCGTTTATTTCACATTGCTATATTTTTATTTCTGGTTCGGCGAGATATACCTCTTAACTCCCTTTGCCTGTCAGGATTTATTAAGAGCAATAATTTGAGTGTTTAACTACCTTTTAAAGTCTACTCTATTTATTATATTTTGCAGTCCTGATAACTTGATCTGATCATCGTATCCAATGTTACTAGATTATTTGGTGATTAGCTTTAGACTCCGTTCAAATTTTAGAAAAAGCCTTACAATAACATAGAACAAGCTCTTACAATACCCGGCACACATCGGATAAAACAAATTCTGTGAATTAGTATAATTAGTGTAATTAATTACATCAACCTAAATTAATTTCTTGTTACAAATTACCATAGTATAGTAACTCACAAACTATTTTAACGTACATTCAATCATTTTTAGTTCATTTTACAGAAAGAAATACGTTCAAACTAGTGTTGCTTTGATAGCCTTGCTATTTTGTAACACGCAAATTACTTTTGTATTATTCAATGTCTGTCGAAGTATTAGCTAGAGAAGTAGTTGTTTCAAAAGTGATTTGTTCTTGTAGTCTTAATAAGACTCATTTGTTGTAGATTTCACGAAAATATTTTCGAGTTTTTTCTATTTAATATGACAGTAGTTGATTTCGTATTTGACCCAGAGTACAATTAAATATATCGATATTAAGATCGTTCATTATTCTCAGCAAAATTTGGGTCGTCAATCAATTTTGTAGTCAACTTATATATAAATTCAGCTACTAGATATGCTCTACGGTTTTCTAGTGAGTTTATTTTAAATTCATCTAATAGTTTATAATATTCATAATTTTGATATCGATATTTTTTGTATACACAAAAGAAAATGAATTTCAAAAACTTAAATTTATCTAAGTCTAAAATGTGTGCACCACAGTGTGGGGACCAAATCAAGCAGCAGTATTCGAGTTTATACCGAACAAGTGCAAAGTATATGTTGTTTTGGTATCAATATTGTTGAAGTCGCGCGAGTATCGTACAATAAAACCCAATGTTTTATAAGAAGCACTACATATATTATCGTGTTTAACGTTTTATCAAACAGATCACCTAGATCTTTAATATTATCGCAATAAAACAGATTTTTGGAATCTATCTTATTCTCAAAATTGATTGTGGTTAGTTTCTTGGTAAATGAAAGAACTAGGCATTTTTTCATATTTAAGTCTAACTCGTTACTCAGACACTGAATTGAGTTAAGATCATCTGATAGATTTTGACAATCATTAAGATCAGTTATTTCTCGGTAAACTTTAACATCATCCGCATAGAGCTAAATATGATTTTTTACGGTATCAGCAAGATCATTAATTAAGCAAATAAATATGAGAGGTCCTAAGTTTGAGCCTTGTGGTATTTCGCTTGTAGGCATAAATTCGAAAGATTTGACACCATTAAATTAGACATACTGTGACCTATCATCTAAATAGGATTTAAGAAGTTGACATAGCGCTGTAGAAAAACCAAACTTCGAAAGCTTTTGAATAGCACTACTATGGTTAATACTGTCAAATGCCTTTTGAAAATCGAACTAAATTACATCAACCTGCCCACGACGGTCCAAGACTTCAGCAGCTAATTGTGTGAAATTAAGTAAATTTGTTGCTGTAGATCGATGAGGCATGAAACCGTGTTGATTCTGGTTGATATATTTTGATATATGACAATATATTAATTTGGATAATATTGCTTCAAAAACTTTCGCAAAATTATTTAGGACTGAGATTAGACGATAATCTGTTATACAGTTTTTATTGCCAGACTCAAAAATTGTTGATATCTTCGCTTTTTTCCAAATCCCAGGAAAGACAGAAGTACTAAATATAAGATTAAAACTATGCTGCAAAGGTTTTACAAAATATAATATACATTCTTTAACAATAAAGCATGGGATGTCATCTGAACATGACGTAAAGCTGGCTTTTAGCTTTTTTCCTGAGGCTATGATATCTTCTTCCGAAATTTTAATAGATAACAGTGTCTTCAGACATCCTGAGGAATGTGGAGCCATATTATGATGTGTTTTTCTTTTCTTGTAGATGTCTTGTTCCGAATCCATGACCTAATTGTTCCAAGTCATAATGCCTGGTATACGTATCGTTGAATTTTTACTTCTAATGAAGGACCAACATTTTTAGGATCTCTTTTATCATTGCCTTCTTGAAATTTAAAGTAAGCATTGTAATCATGCTTGATTCCACATTTAACGTTGCTGCGTAAGTCGACTACTGTTAATTTATAGGACAATAATTTTCTCTGGTTATAAAGTTTTAAATATTTACTTTTTAATGTAATTAACCTGATTAAGTTAGCACTATACCATAAAGGATATTTAGCTCTGGTTGCATGTTGTTTTTTAATAGGAACACAAGTTGCAAAAGTTTCATTTTGTTTCGTGTAAAATACAGTGCACGCTTCTGAGGGTTCAGAGCAATCGAGTATATCACCCCAATTAAACAGTTGATCATATAGTTTCACCAAGTTTGCCTTTCTGAAGTTATATACATTTTTGTCTGTGTGATTCTTAAACGTAGGTGTACTTGTAGATGTCAATGCAATATTAATACAGAGGGGTGGTTGATAAATATCTACCTTTGAAATGAGATCTAAAGCTTCAAGGATATCTCATTTTAAGTTATTTATGTTAATAATTAAATCAAGCATTTTTGATTGAAAGTTGAGTATAGAATTTGATTGAAGTAATCTATTATAGTTAATAAAATTAGATATAGATGCAGATTGACGAGATGATTGTACATTGCGCAGTTCTTGTTGGAAAAAGTGTGGTTGATTGAAATCGCCGCCAATTATAGTAGGATGAGCCAAATTAATATTTACTTCCAATTCCTCAATAACTTTTTCATAAACTTCAAGAATAGAATTTGGTGGAATGTAAAGGCAAACAAAAATGACATTTCTATCATTCATATTTCATTTAACAGCTATAATTTCTACATTATCTATTTCAGATAATTCAATTTTTTCGGGACGAAATTTTAAATTGACTGCAATAAAGCATCTACCACCTTTTTATTATTCTCTCGGCACGAAATACAGAATAGTGGACAGGGAATAATATCGCATCATAGATGCCATTATGCAGCCATGTTTCTGAGAGCATAATTATGTCATATTCATTCAAGGCTGTATTGTTAAATAATATGTTAGTTTTTGTGGATAGACCCCGAACATTTTGATAATAAGCATTTATCGTGTTATTGTATGTAGTTACAAGTTTTTTTTTTGTAGTTGCGGAAGTCCATTTGATTTAGTAGTACCTATAGTAGGTACATCATTTATAAATTTAACAATAAGATAATTTTCACCCTTTCTTCTACGATCTGAAATTTCCTCGTACAGTATTTTTAATTGATTTCTAAGCAATGGTGTTAAGCCCCGTTTGAATTTAAGATTTATGTTCGTAAACTATTTTAATCGGTCTTGGGTGTATCGCATTCTTTTTCCCTAGACGAAAGTTCCGTGTTTTATTGCTCTCATTTTCCGCTGTTGGTTCAGGAAGGTTGAAGGCGCGGTAGTTTGGAATTCACAAGAAATAAGTCGCTTTCAAATTTACGTAACTTCTCCTCCATGTCAAAAGTATTTATCGTAAGACGAATTTCTTGTTTGAATGAGACGAAATATTTTTGAAAGTATTTTTCGAAAATTTCATCCATTTGTGCTAATTGCAGTATTAAATACATGTGCGGTTGTTGTACATTTATCACATGTCCATGAGTTTAGTTTAGTTTAATTTAGTTTATTGACTTTACAAGATCTATTAAAAAAATACTTCAAAAATACATACATAAATATAATTAATCACTTTGAAATTTCGAGCATAGATCTTGAAGGCAGAGTTCACAGTTTTTCGTGTTCTTCCACTCGACCCATTACACTTGTTAGGTGCTGATGATTCTTATGTAGCCATTAAGGCATTATTTTGGCCAGTTCTGGCACATTTAGGTCTAATTTTTAAAGACTTCTATAATTTCACGGACTTGTGTCAGAGTTGTTTTGTGATTTTTTATATCTGCGACGGCATCATCCGAGTAATATGTTGATATCAATAGAATTATGTTTTGATAATAAGAGTGTCCTCAGGTTATCGAAGAAACTAAATTAATCTGATTTTGAAGACAATGGTTACTCAGATAATCTGACAATCCTGCCTATAGCCTACAATGAAGGTATATTATGTGAATTAACTTTTTAATAAATTCATATGTCATGCTGACATAAACAACCTAAAAGTCTCCCCTAAAAAGGGTACAAAATAGTAAATACAAGTATTTAAAGAAAAATACAGATGTCCAAATGAATATTTCTCTAGAAATTATTATAAGTCGTGAATTTTGCAGCAGATAAAGCTGGATGGCAAAATATATCTCCTTGTGACCAATTAAAAATACAAACACAAGACGAACATCAGATGCCAAAGTGAAACAATATTGGGTAAAGTCATTCTGATCGGACACTATATCCTTAGGTGCCACGTGTGTAAGGTGCAAAGAAATAAGGCGAAACACATTCTATGCTTGTTACCAGCTCTAGGTACAAAATAATATCCTGATATATCCAATATTAACCGACTTAGGAGACCTACTCTCTAACAAAGTCTTAAATATTTCAAACGGATTGCTAGTTCTTCTTATATTTTGGAGGAATATAATTTGACTGTACCGTAGAATACTGAAGATCTCCTGAACAGCACAAGGTACAAACGAAGTAGTTCTACGACGAGTAGGTATTGCCTACAATAAAAAGAAGAAAAGTAACGTATCTGGGACATAACATGCGGAATCAGAAATATTATATCTTTCAAGTAATCATAAAAGGCAAGATTGAAGGAAAACCAGGAATACGAAGAAAAAAGATGTCATGGCTCAGGAACATACGATAATGGACTGTGCTAAATCAATAGTCCGGTTCATACACTCAGAAGCCGAGAACCGTAATATCACAAATATCCATTAATTAATAAATATATCAAACGAAGAAAATGCGCCCAATGGGTGATTTAAATGAAAATTGGAAAAAAATATACACTTACCTTATGGTTAGAAGATTTTAGTCTAGTCACAATAATATTGATAAATATTAACGAGTTCTAGTCAACATTCAACATTAGATTGAAGATGTTAGGTGTTGACTTGTTTTTTAACCTACAAGACTAATAATTTAAAAATACGAAAACATTTCGTGAATCTACAACAATGAGTCTTACTAAGACTACAAAACAAATTAATTTTGAAACAACTACTTCTCTGGCTAAAACCTCGACAGACATTGAATAAAACAAAATTAATTTGTATGTTACGAATAGTACAACTATCAAAGCAACACTAATTTGAATGAAATTATTTCTGTTGAATAAACTAATAACAAGACTAACATTTTATATTCATTAGCTCTTAGAAATTAATAGGTTAAAGGAAAATTTAATGCTGCCTCAATCTGTTTATTTGATTTACGCATTCAGAGTCATATGAACGCCTACAATTATTTGACATCAAGTACATTGGATTTCCTTAGGAGTTCGATTTTAAACAAATGATAGATTATATCGGTGACATCGGAAATTTACCTCTCTACACCAATGTGTACGTATTTCATTTTTTAATACCTGTCCAACCAATAAATAATGATAAGTTGTAATTAATGGTATATTTATAGTCTAGAGGCATTCGAGGCCTACAGAACGGAATTAGTAATATATATGTGTTTAAGCATATACCGGGTGTTCGATTAAAAACGTCCATCGCCATATCTTTGTTATTTATTAACCGATTTGAATCAATTAAAAAACAAATTGAATGGACGTTTAAGTACTATGAAATGACATTAATTATATATTTTTTCAAAATTAAGTTCATTGACAAATGACAGAAAACTTTAAATTTTTAAATGGCTTCATATATTTTTCTTATTTTTTATACTAGACATTATTTTTCCGAATCCAATAATGCCCAATATGTTTTAATTTAATATTTATGTTAGATCAAAATTATAATATATCTTATTCATATGATATTTTCCTATAAATTTTGTATGCCTTGAAAAAAATCGGAAAATGGCATTTGTTGTAAAGTAAACGTCGACAATTTGTTATTAGTCTGTGTTTTACAACAAATGACGTTTGTTTGTTCCGATTTTTTTATTAATATTATACCTCTAAAAGAATATTTAATTTAGAAAATGAAATAAAGTTTTCATTTAATTTAATTAAAAAGTTTGTGTAGAAAGAAACTTGACATATAAGTATTGTATTAAATATTATGGTTATATCTCGAGTTATAATTAAACTTTGTCATTATTTATCATACCATCAAAACGGTTTAATGTATAGAACAGGAAAACCTAGTTTTTACCTTTTACTTTTAAATATTTCACCAAGTGATATCATTCAACGGTTTGAGGTATATTTCATTTCGTGCATTTATTTAACATCAAAATTAATTAGAGAACAATTAAACAATTTTAACAGTTGCTTTCTTGTTTCCGTGGTGTAGTGGTTATCACATCCGCCTAACACGCGGAAGGTCCCCGGTTCGATCCCGGGCGGAAACACGTTTTTTGTAGAAAATTACTCTTTCTATTTAATAACACCAGCTAAAGTAGATTATAAGGTATGCTAAAGAATAAACAGATATAATAATTCCTTCGTTATAATGATAAAACTAAAACAAGTGGCATAATAAGGGAAAATAAAGTTACTTACTTTATATCAATCAAGCAAATAATAAATATTTCAAGAAAGAGATGTAAAAATTGTATTATATAAATTTGAATAATATTTCGTCTTTTATATATTGGATGAATTAGAAAGAAATTCATTATTTTTGCATGAAATTGAAGGATCTAATTACCATAGTTAGAATGTTCCAATTTAAATATGCGCCGTTTTGTTCGATAACTTGTTGCCAATTTGAAGAACCTCATAGAAGCCCTTGTCAAAATAATTGAGACCGTCGATTTTCATAAAATTGAATGTTTAACATCCTATACTTCTGTACACGTATTTAGAATTAAGCACTATTATAAATTGTATATATTTAAACAATTAAATAATCGGTGGTGGCAGATGATCTTGCAATAGACGAAAAAAAAGTCGATTTCCACAAGCCTCTTTTGAAACGAATTTTCCGCCAGCAAAATTGGACAGGAACGGATGGTAATCACTTGTGGCATGACGTTATAAAATGAAACACAATTTCTGTTCTATTGTCCAAAGCTGGTCGCTTCTGTACTATAAGGGAGCAGCTCATAGGAGATAATTCCATGCCAATTCTACCAAACGCACAGAAAAACTTTCATAGACGCCAATCCCAGCTTAGCTTGCCAGCTTACCGCGATTCGACCACGACCGTTTTCGCTTGATATTGTTGTGAGTATCATCAGTCAATTTTGTTGCGGTTCGGCAGCCATTCACAGATGGAAATTCGGTCCATGAGGTTTTTTGTGTTAGCTCATATGACACTCATACATCGAGCTTCTTATTATATCTAGCCTTATTCAAATATTTCCAAACGGCTTTTTGTGCAATCTTTAGCTCTACTAGTAATAACATTATATTAAATATTTTAAGTGTCTAATTATTTTTTTAAACCACCTTAAATCACCATTTAACTGTATCCATTAAATAATCAAAGTTCTTTGGACACAAAAAGAACAATTTCCAATTTTTCTTCCTCATCAGGTGGTGTCACTTAGCATCCCTGCACTTCTGTCTCCGTGGTCCTTTTGTGCTCCTCTGGATGTTTTACTTCATGTGTACTCCAGTGTCTTCTATGAAGTCCAGGAGTTTCTGCCAGGGTATGCTCTTCAGCTGTTCTACAGGAAGCATTGGCTTCTTGAATTTCACCGTACGTTCTCGTTTATATGCTTCGCAAGTACACTGTAGGTGTTGGGGAGTTTTTTTTTTCCAAACACCCACGGCATAGAGGGCTTTTCTCAATTCCTATCCCATGTTTGTGCTTATTTAAATCACAGTGTCCTGTGATTTTCATAGTTTCAATCTGCTCAGTCTTGACAGCATCAGCATGGTATTGATCGTTTGATATGTCCCGACTCCATTACATTATGAGCACACAGATCAATTGCGGCTATTTCGACCTGGAAGATGAAGGCAAATTTGCCCAGAGCAATCGCCAATTGTTTGCTCCGATTGCACTGTCCATAGATACCAGCCCCGTTTCCTTTAGTATTTTTGGTCCCGTCTGTATACCAGATGGTTCCTCTACTCGTTCCCTTTACGAGAGACTTCTGTAATTATATTGGGTTGGGTCTTAAGTCATTTTAGTTTTCTTTTCTTCTGGCCTTTCTCAGCAAAAAATGAAGTAAGTGCTGTTTGACATCATTGTGTGAATTGAATTGGTCCATTAAATAGCATCCAAGCTCAAGCTCAAAACTTATGTATGGTCTCGCGTAGTCATGGAAAATCACATACATGATTCAAAGTTTGCATTTTCACTTGTAAATATAGTGTAGAAATGTGGTAATTTATTTTTTTTAAATTTATAATCATTGTCGCGGATAACAGAAAAACTAAAGGAATCTTAAGTATACATCTTAGTTAATAGAGAAATCTTAATAGTAAAAGAATGAGCTTGTTTTCTAGTAAACCTACATTAATATACGGACGGAATATTGCGAAACCAGTAAATACCAACTGTTATGACGAATCATTATTATTGTACCATATTTGTTTTATGTTATATGGTTGTATTTAGTTATTAAATCAATTAAACATTTAATACTGCATAATGAAGCAAAAATACTAGGTTATAAGATGCATGTTTCTATGTATATTGAATGCATAAGGCAACATTAACTACTATTAATGGAATTGTTATGAAGGTTCATCTATTTCAGCATACAACTATAAGTTTATTATTTACTTCACAAGTGAAGTAAGGAATAAACTGAGTGTTATTTTCGTTTACAAAACACTTCACGTAAACTCAAACCAACAATGATTAATTAAAACCGAAATTAATTTTCATCATATCAGAGAGCGATAAAAATGAAAAAGAGTTGATCAATTTGCACCTCAAAGCTTATATCAAATGCTGTGAAGGAATATCCTATTTGAACACTAATATATCGTTCATATGAAATTAAACTAAGGAATTTAACTTTATTATCGTCGTCCTATTATTAAATAATATATTTGGAAACTGGAATACATAATTATTATAAACTGATTATTAGAGTGCGGATAAAAAAGCTTAAAAAATGTGAAAAAAAGCACTTAAAAAGGCACAAAATTTAGAGAAAAAAAGCATAAAAACAGGAAAAAAGCATAAAAACACGAAAAAAGCACTAAAGAAAACTATATTTTCTTGATATGTTACACGTTTATCAACATATTTTACAAAGAAATTTGGCTTAAAACTAAAATAAACATACTTTCTTTACGCAATATATAATATCATGTAAGTATTTAAAAATTAAATTGTAATTTTGTATACGTTTCAAAATAACTAAAATCTATTCATAAAAACAGTAGATCATTAAATGTTGTTCTAAGGGTTTAATTGTAAAAATTATTACTTCTGACGCTCAATAAATTTTTGAAAGTAGAAAACTTCTCTTTATTTTAAATTATAGCTGGATCCATTTGAAAATTGCCATTCAAAATCAAGTTTAATTTATTTAATATTAAAAATCCTTCATTTTCAACGAATATTTCATTCGATATTATTTTGATTTCTTGGCCAATGCATGCAGGTATTTTCTAAAATGAATCTGCTTTTATAAAGATTTGATTGTGTTGCTCACAAAATTTAAACGCGATTTTATGTAACTCAATTGTTTTGAAGGAAGCTCTTGTTTCTTAAGAACTGTTTAATAGTCTTTAACTGATTTGCTTGTCGTTTCGGGAAAGTTGTATATAACCTTATTAAATTCTTCAAAATTGTTCGCATAGTACATTGTAGCATATAGCCAAATTCCCCATTTTGTTAGCACTGGTTTATGGGGCAGTGAGATATCAGATAATGACTTCTTGAATAATTGTACTCACAGAAGAATATAAGAACTATTTTTCCATATTTAATTAAATCTACAAATGGAAATTTCATTCTTATAGTTTCAGAAATTCGTTTCTATCCATGTGCTAAACTTGTACAATGCACAAAATGCATTATTAGTAAAATTTTGTAACTTGGTATTGTCTACGGCAAAAATAAGCTTGTCAGTCCACCATTTATGAATTTTGCTATAATGTTATTATCAGTTTTCTTCAATTCTTTTGTATATATCAAAATACTGTTGGTCGGATGTCTTCATGTTAAACTCATATTATTAAATTAAACAAGTCTGTGGTTTCATCCACACCAAACCACATATAATTATTGTTAATAATATCTTTAATTTTTTGTATGGTTTCATAGTATCTAAGAGCTACATAATTTTTTCTCGGGAATGCGTATTTTACAATATTTTCCCAAGAAAGATTTAAATGCATTATTTTGTAATTTTCTTAAAGGGATATTAGAATAATAATAATAATAATAATAATAATAATAAATTTATTTCCCAACAAAATTTACATTCTTTAACAGGGAAAAAGTATCAAAAATTATAATAAACAATACTACATAACATAAGAGATACATTTGCATATAATAACAAATATAACAGAAAACAACTCCAGTAATTGACTTACATACTAGTACGTTTACAATATTCCTAAATAAGCTACAAAATATTGTTTAAAATACTAACAAATTTTCTTGTATTACAATTAAATATATCAACTGCATATTGTATACCAGAATATAATCTAAACATCATATTTATGGGAGAATTTAGGTAAGTGTTTGAATGGCTTCTATTACATAGAAATGTTGCAGCATTCCTACTGCAAGTTCTAGGTACGTATATATTTATCATCAATACCAGGTTTGGATCATTGATACCATTGTTCAGTATTTGATGAAGACATTTAAGTAAATATATATGGCGTCTAGATACTAGTGATTTAATATTAAATAAATTCAATAATTCATCATAACTCACCGTTCTGTCAGGATACATATTGTAATTTTTAAAATATAAATATTTCAAGAATATTTTCTGGACACGTTCAATAGACTGAATGTGACAATGATATGATGGTGACCAGATAATTGCACAATATTCCAACTTTGACCGTATGTATGAATCATACAGTCTTAGTAATACATCTTTATTTGTGAAAGGTTCGCTTATCCTGCGAATGAAACCTAACATTTGAAGTGAACTATTAATGATGTAGTCTATATGTGGTCGAAATGAGAAATTTTTATCAAATATTATTCCTAGATCTTTAAACTGGTTTACACGCTCCAATATACTACCATTTAACGTATAGTCAAAAGTGATCATATTGGTTATTCTACCAAAAGACATACACTTACTTTTTTTATTATTTAGTTTGAGGCAGTTTACATCACTCCATTCCTCAATTCTCAATAGATCTTCTTGAAGTAATATAGCATCGTTTATTGAAGATATGGTTCTGTATATCTTTACATCGTCTGCGTATAGAAGGACTTCAGAGGAAATATTAGAAACTAAATCGTTAATAAAAATCAAGAACAATAAAGGCCCTAGATTTGACCCTTGGGGCACCCCAGTAATCGGATAAAATTTCTGGGAGTGATGATCCATATAATCGACATATTGTACTCTATTGGTCAAATATGACTTTATTAAGGAAACCATTTTGTTACTAAAACCCCAACAGTTCAACTTTGAAATAAGCTTATTGTGCTGAAGCGAATCGAATGCCTTTGCAAAATCAATATACACCACATCAACTTGCATTCGCTTGTCCAAGTTACATGCAATATATTCAGTAAAATTTAATAGATTTGTAACTGTAGATCGTTTTTGGACAAATCCATGCTGCTTAGTAGTTATATACTGTTCGACAAAAGGATACATTTTGGCACTCAAGATTGTTTCGAAAATTTTAGCGAAATTGTTTATTATTGAAATAGGGCGGTAGTTTTTTATGTCCTGTTTGTTTCCAGATTTGGCTATAGGGGTCACTCTTGCCGTCTTCCAAATTTCAGGAAAGCATGCTTGCTGAATTATTAAATTGTACAGATGTTTAAGAGGGACTAATAGCGCATGTATACAGTCACGTACAATTAATGCAGGTATAGAGTCAGGCCCGGATGTAAAATTAGGTTTAATCTTCCGTGAAGCCAATAAAATATCCTCATCGCTTATTACTTGAATATCAAAGTAACCATTGGGCGGTTTTATATTAAATGTTGTATTTTCGCATAGAGCTGAGCAGTCACTCTGATAGACGGATGAAAAATAAGAAGCAAAACTATTTACAATTTCATTAGGAGAATCTATTATATTATCGTTGTAATTCATAACACCAGGGATACGGGATTGCGACTTTTTGCTATTTACGTATGACCATATTTGTTTAGGATCTGTGTATATTAAATTCTCGGAATTGTTTATAAATACGGCATGATCGAATTTATTTTGTTCTTAATATCAATTCGTAATTTTTTTACACGTTCATTATACATATTTAATTTTCGCGTTTTAAACATCTTTCTATAATGCTCCTTTACTCGTATCATACGCAACAATTCTTTACTGAACCAGAATGGATATCGACTGGAATTCCGTCTCTTATTATTTAAAGGTACATACAATTCGAAAATATTTTCTAGATGTTGATACAGTATATTACATGACATATTTACCTCATTACAATTGGTAATTTCTGACCAATCATGAATGGAGATGTGCTCATATAAGGAAATAAAATCGGATTTACGAAAATTAAATTTTCTTGCAGTTGAGTCATGCTTGATACTTGAAAGTGGGTTTGTTTTAACTTCTAGTGAAAATATCAATATTGGATGATGAGGGTCTATTTTTATAACAGGTAATCCATGTTCAAAAATACATTTTATGTCCTTTGAAGTCAATACTAGATCTAAGATTCTGTTATTGGCGTTTAATGTTTTATTATGCTGTATTAGATCATTTAGTAATAAAAAATTATTCAACTCCGTTGATTTACCATCTCTACTATGACTGTTGAGGGAATTAGTAAAGTTGGGGATGTTAAAATCACCACAAACACAAACATGTGAGCATTGTGCTATAGTGGCATCAAGTGCATTAAATAATTCTGTGTATGTGCTAATAGGTTCTGCGGGGGGAATGTAGAGACAAATATAGCATATAACTTTAGATTCAATATAAACGTTAACAGAAACTATCTCACAGTTTAAATTATCTAAAAATATATCATTAACAGTACATTTATATTATTTCTGACAGCAATTAGTACACCACCTCCTCTTCGTGCTAATCGATCGCACCTAAAAACATTGAAATCTTGTGGAAATAGTTCCGAGTCAAATACACCAATGTAAAAGTATTTTGCACAAATGTGAATTTAATTGAAGATGATGCTAAAGATTGTGAAATTGTGCTGTTTTGTTAGTTCAGCTTTGAACTTTTTCAAACGTTCTTGACGCAGTGTTGTTATAATATGTTTTACATACAAGTCTTGACTAGTTAGGATGCAGTTGGGAACTAAAATAAAACTTACTATTTTTAAACACGCCTTACAAAATAATGTATAATTTTCACTTATTAATTCTGGATAGCCTCTAATTAATTCTTGTATTGTGGTTTTCACCTTTTGCATTATGGGTTAAATATACATGTGAATTATATAATATAATTTATCTGTGATTCCCCAGGTTAATACGATTCACGCATATAGTAATTTTTGATAAATAAGCAAAGTTTTTGGAATGTCAATTCAATAGTTTATGAATGCGAGTTTGAATATGAAAATTAACGAAAACGGTAAATATGCGCCAGTCGTCCCATCGGTACTTTTGCCGAGAGAAGGAAATTGATACGGTTGCAGAACACCTGATTATTAGCTATCACTTAAATTTGTTTACATTTAATACTTACTGGGGCCCCTATTTATTTTTTAACGACGTTTACATCCGGAATATCATAGGTGTGATTCCTATGAAACGTTCGTCTGTATTATCTGAATAATGAGACGGTCTATTATATCTACTTATTTATAAACGAATCCATTGTAAATTGGTAATATTTATTAATAATAAAATTCATTCTAATTATTGTATCATATTATGAAGATTTTTAACAATTATGTTGTCAAAAGACACGAAGAAAATATGAAATACAAATATAATCTATAAATGATGGGATACAGATTTTTACGAAAATTCTCTATATTAACACATTAATTTAATATCAGCGTGAAATTATTATTAAATGTTTTTTAAATGTTTAAGAAAATGCTCCAAATAAGCATCAAAATCTAAAAAAAGCATGAAAATAAGCATAAAAAGTCAAAATAAGCACAAAAAGTCAAAATAAGCAAAAAAGCCCAAAAAAACTTAGCGCTAAGTAATCACATTCTTCAAGATTCGTATAGATATTAAGAAATTTTTTCGATGCTATTAATATTATGGATAAGCATAATGCTAGAAATCCGCTCTCTACTGATTATTGTAGATGAATTCGACAATTGAAAGTTTTAAAAGTAATATATTGATGATAAACATACAAGAGCGTATATACCGTTAAGAGCTATGCTTCAATGGAGTCTTGAGAAACACCATTTTGCTAAATGCACACCTGCTAAGTTTAAACCTACTCAAAATTGAAAATAGTGAACGTATAGAAAATATTAAATATGTTCTTTTATATCTCAGATAAAAAAATTTTAAAAGAATTCCAGAATGCCATTTAATATTGTAAGTTTTGAAGATTGTCAACCGTCAAACATTTTCTCCGATGATAAGAGAATTGATTATAAGATTCTGAGACTCCAGGAGTCGATCTATCTAGCTATTTATTTAAGTAGCTTACACAGATTTTAGAAGATTCCATTCGTTGATATAATTTGATTATTCTAAACTAAAAGTTTTCTGATATCCTTTACGATTTGTATTATACTAAAATTCAGAAAAACTACCGATAAAAGAAAAGAATTGAAAAATATACAAAAGTACAATCTTAACTAATATCAAATTATTTTAAAACTAATAATGTTTGAGATCTAATACATGAATTAGACCATTCTCGTCCGGCTGAAGCTTATTTGGACGATGTAAAATATTCATTATAGATTTCAGTATTAACCTACCGAAAAGTTCAATTTACTAATTTAAAATGTATCTTTTCTAAAGAAAAGTTCATTTATATGCGGCTGACACAATATTAAATAATTAAAAGTACAGGAAAAAAAATCAAGTGTTATCCTGTATTTGGTAATACAATATTTAGCTATTATATTATTCTACATAAGGCAGCTGCTCTAAGAGATATCTATAAGTAATATAATTTCTTTTGCATGTACATGTAATATATTAACTTATCAAAATGTAAGAAATATTCAAATAATTTACGCATACATTCAATTTTCATTGAAAAATATCTATATATATACTCTTATAATGAAGGTATATATATTATATATATTCAGGCATTTTAGACTCTTGTTAATAGAAGAAATACGTGGATATATTGGGTTTAAAAGAGATTTTAATTTATATAAACGAACAGAGTAATCGATTATTATATTTTAAATTTATCAGTTGACGCCAAGAGCTTGAAATAATCAAATTATTTAAATCATCAAAAATCATATCTTCAATTAATTATATAGTAATTCTATGTTTAGATTATTATTTAAAACTTTCTTTTCTGTCTTATCATTTTACTATCATTTTTGCTTGGCCTGTTGTCACTGCAATAATACATTTTTTAAGTCAATTAGTTAAGGACTAAAAGATTTAAATTTACATATATGTAGATGAGTCGATATTTCACACAAAGTTTTTGGATGACGCATCCAATTTGAAATGTTTGTTGCTGTGCTGTGTAGCAGTAACACATGTAAGTTATGATTCATAATGTTTTACCTGTCCGTACAAAGATAAACTGTACTCATAAATAATAGCAGCATTCCGCTGATTCTTCAATCGACGTTCAACTTGTACCTATCTTACGAAAATAGAGAGCAACCTTTCAAAATATCAAATATAGTTTCTCATATTGTTGGTTCGAGTTTACGTGAAGTGTTTTGTAAATAAAAATAACACACAGTTTATTCCTTCCTTCACTTGTTTATTAATTGTTAAATGTACATTTCGTTCATAAGGTGAACATTATCAATAACAAACTAAAAAACTGGTTTCTCATAGATAGACGTAAGAAGAACGTAAAATTTAGCCTAATATGCTTATTTATATATTTGAATGTCAAGTAAGTAAGCAAATTTAATTTCAAACATTTCAGTGCATTCTCTATTATTTATAGTATGTTATAAAACCTGTATTATCACTTGATAATTTAAAAAATATGAGTATGCATTCACAAATAAAACGCGTTAATTTACAGCATCCTACCACTGGATATAATATGTAAATTTAACTTTCTCCAATTCCATTTATTGTTGCACTATTTTCACATCATGTATATCTGTCATCTCCTTTCCGACATTAATTAAAAATGACAGTATTATTATTTGTTTTTAATTTATAATAGTATTAAACTATTATTGCTTCCTCAATATTAACTGATTAAATTTATTAATCGAAATCGTTTCGACGTTTGAATGGAAATTTAATTACCTTTTATAGCGATGAAAGCGTTTATGTTGAATTAAAAGAACAGGTGTTAAAACTTAGAGACTTTCTGTATGAACAAATTATAGCGTGCTACAAAACCAAAAGTATTGTTTCCGCCCGGGATCGAACCGGGGACCTTCCGCGTGTTAGGCGGATGTGATAACCACTACACCACGGAAACAAGTTATTTGTGATGTCATTCAAATTTTTTGCGATGTAATGTTGAATAACGAGATTATTAAAAATGAAAATTTAATAATAATAATAATTATAACCATTATTTTCTTAACAGACCGAAGCCTAATTACAAAGGAAAATACAAAAATAAATAAATCAATAAATCAGTGAGATAGTTTCTAGATTAAAAATACAAAAATTTATTTAAAAAAATAAACATAAACTTACAACTTAATAAAAATTAGTAATAGCAATAAACAACATAACAAAATTCAACTTATTATAAATAGATAGCAAATTAAATTCATTTAATAAATGTTCATAAGAAATGCTCTCGTTTGGATAAGTTTCGTATTTAAAATTGTATAGATATCTAACAAGACGTTTTTGCACTCGCTCAAGTAGCAAAATGAATTGTTAGCCAGGTAACCACACACACGCACTATAACTTTACTTAGTAATTATAAGGGTATCATAAAGTCTCACAGCAGTCTGTGTACTTTTGAAATTACGGCTATTACGTATAATAAATCCTAGCAGCTTATATGAATCACTACTTTCGTAACATGATAATTAAATATTAATTTCCTGTCAAATATTATACCTAAGTCTCTAATTTTCACTACTTTACTAATTAAGGTGTCATTTAATACATAGTTGTAATTTATAATATTATTGGCATACAATAAGAAGTTGCAATTCAATTCTCTGACCATGTCATTGAAAAATATGAGAAATTACAAAGGGCCAAGATTCGACACTTGGGGCACACCACTATTGGCTGTAAAAATAGATTAATTACCCCCATATAACTGACGTACAGCTGTCTATCTGCCAGAAAAGAACGCAAAATATTAATTATATTCAAAGGAATGTCGTAATGGTTTAGGGGAAGCAGAAGTTTTTTATGACGTACGGTGTCAAATGCCTTACTGATATCTGTGTAAATTACATCTACTTGACCGCCCCTATCTAGTGTATTAGAAACATATTCCGTGAAAAACATAAGGTTAGATTGCGTACTGCGCTTTTTTATAAAACCATGTTGATGAGGTTGTTAACGGTGGACGCGGAAGACGTCCTGGTGATGGCCACGCAAGGAAGTAGCACTGCGGTACTCTCTGGAACCAAAACCCTCTGGAGGCAACGGTGGACGCGGAAGACGTCCTGGTGATGGACAGGCAAGGAAGTAGCACTGCGGTACTCTCTGGAACCAAAACGCACTGGAGGCGGCCCTGGCGAGGCTTACCATCGATTAACAGCCGCAGGCATCGATTAAACAGTATTCCGCAAGTGCTACTTGCTTGAGCTCCCACGCCACGTCAACGGATGGGCACTAGCTAGGTGTGAAAAAATGTAAATAAAAAAAGAAGAAAGATGCGCAAATTAAATACGTGGCCAAGAGAATAAGAGAATATATTACAAACGATGATTTTCAGAACCGCGACTTTGTTTCGGTCACGCAGGCACCGAAATTCCTGGAACAGGTAACGAGCCTTGTTTTGCCGAAAAGGGTCTGTTTTATTGCTCTGTACTGGAAGCTGCACATTTTGGAAAATTATCTCGTTTTGATTATTTAAATTATTATTAGGAGCAATAGGTAGCTCATAAAATGGATTAAAATATAATTACGCATTTGTTACGACGTAAGAAAAGATAGATAGTTTCCAGAACTTTGGAGATGTTTGAAATTATTGCAATCGGTCTATAGTTTTTGGTACTAGGCCGACCTCCAGATTTAAAAATTGGGCTGATCTTTGAAACCTTCCAACAGTTCGGAAAAACACCTTTAGATAAAATTAAATTATAAATATGCGCGAGAGGAATCGCAAGTTGAGTAGCGCAGTAATACATTGCTTAAGGTCGTCAATGTCGCAATGTATTAGGCATGAAATACGGAAAGTCACACCATAAATGTTAAAAAAACATTAGAGATGCATGCTATCATTGATTTGCACTTGACATACCTTCCCATTTGAAAAAAAGGTCGATGGAGGGTGGGCACTTCCGAGAATAGATAAACAAACTGCATATACATAGAAATGAGGGCAAGAAAAAACAATATTTAACGTGATTTTTTTGTAAAAATCGCCTATATCGAAGCTATGAATTTTATTCCAGTTAATGTTTCCACCCTGTATAATAAGTTATCTGCCTCAATTAAGTAAATTTCAAGTTATACATTGTTTTATAAGAAAGTGAAATCCCTTTTGTTAAAACATTCATTTTATTCAATCGCCGAGTTCTTTGCGTGCGTCTTTTAAATTATGTGTACTAGCAATTATTGTTATTATGTGATTTATGTATTTAATGTATTTTACCTTTAATTTGTATTTGTATTCCAAATAAAGATTCTTATTAAAAGGTATATTTATTAGTATACCTTATTCAAAATGCATCCCAAAGTAATGGCCTTAAGCATTATTCACATTTTATTTTTTTACTAGATATTTAATAATGTATTAAAAGGATGTTTCCGCCCGGGATCGAACCGGGGACCTTCCGCGTGTTAGGCGGATGTGATAACCACTACACCACGGAAACAAGACATTAATATTTTATGTAATTTTGAGGTTATGGGTGTAAAATTTGCTTAGACCATATACACGCCCTAACCCGAATGTGGTGAAGCCAACATAATAGGCGCGTGTGATGTCACGTGTGGGCAAGAACGCAAATAGAAACATGTTTCGTATTGGAAGTGGGATTGAAATAATTTTTTTTATTTACTTAAAGTAATTAATCTTGTGCAGGGAAGTTGTTGAAACATGTCCAATAAATATATTTAGCAAATTTTATTTACTTACATGATTATTAAAACAAACAGTGCCATTTATTAATTTTATTATCTTAATACCTATACAGTATACATGTATCAGGAAAAAAATAAAGACTACAAAAGATATTACTTAATTATAAAATATATTTTGAAAACAAATACAAACATTTATTAAATTAATAAAATGAAAAAAAAAATACTCTGTAATGCACAGCAGCGGACACAATTGTTTTATTTATTTATTGCCCAGAAAACAAAATCGTTTTAGTTAGTTTGCTTCTAACTCTATCAGCATTGTTATTTTTACATTCAGTTAGATGATACAATCTAATATTACAATAATGGAACGCAATAATTTTAATTAAATTAATGATGTGGTTGGATTCAACATCATTATCATACATGTGTCCCTCGTAAGCATCGAAAACTGAAACTGAAATTTTTTGTATTTTACTTACCGAAAGTACAGCATCATTATTTAGTTCCTTTATTGAACTCCAATTATTAGTAATAAAAGAATCATGTGTAAAATGCTTCGAACAAATTCTGCTATGTTGTGAAGGGTTAAAATTGTCACATCGCATTGCAGTAATCCATTGCTTTTGGAGTAGGGAATCTCGTGGAAATCTGTGAGTGATTATTTTTGTAAAATAGGTAACAACAATTTTTAAATTGCGTTTATACAGCATGAGTTTTTAAAATGTTACAGGGCTACATTACCACCAACTCTTCAAATGCGAGAAATTTCCCTATTACCTCATCAAAATTTCATTAAAATATTTAAAACTGTTCTCGAGATATAGCCCGGTAACACTTTAAAAGAACTTATCCTGTTTATCATCTTATTTCGAGGTTATGCATATGAAACTTTTATTTAAAAGTAAATACTTACAGGTGAAATTATATATCTGTACCACGTTTATATCGTTATGTACAATTATAAGCACAGCATAATAGTACCATAATTAGAATTTGTAGAAAACAACGATTTTAAGATAAAAACCAAATGAAAACAACCGGGAAACAAACACACAAACTTGACTTCTGCCCACACGTGACGTCACGCACTGCTCCTCATGTTGGCTTCACTTCGTAGTAGGCGAGATATAGCTAACGGCGCGTCTATAAGCTTATATGGTCTAAGAAAATTTGACAAAAGCAATATTTTCACATTCTAATATAGATAGTTTTATAGCCAATTAATAATTATAACTATAAAGCACATTTAACTATGCACGAACTGAAATTATTGTAAATAGCTTTCTGCTTAATTTCAACGAAATTTTTAATTATCTCTATATCAATTAAAGAGATAATTTACTACATAATAATAGGAGCGATGACAGAAAAACGATAATTAATGGGGTAGCTTGACATTATAACAATGTTTTGCATTGTCATCAGGTTAGATTTGATAATAAAAAAACGGTAATTAGGCGTGTAGATTTTAAAATTATAAAAACATTATGGCCATGACATTATGTCACTGACATTAAGTTGTTGAATTAAATATGTCGCGTTTTGGATCCAAATCGTCCGAAGATATTGACGGTAATGTTCCACATTTAATAAACCATAATTTTTCCTGTTCATTATTATTATCTCATTTGGTAAATTATCTATCCAAATACACCGCGAGCTTGAATTAATTACCAAAAAATAGTTTCTTTCGTACCTATTACCGTTTAGTAATTCAGCTCGACATAACATTTGTTGTCAACTGATTATTAATTAATCAGACAACAAATGTTATTGTCTCGCTCAATTACTCGGTAACTAAGTACTCAAAAAATATTTTTTGATAATTAACCTCATAAACCTTCATAAGCACATTATTTTAGGGGGTGACTTTAATGTGCATTTTCTCACTGAAGATAGTCGCGCAGTGGATGTGACTACTCTTTTAACATCATTTGGACTCCATCAATTGGTTACATTCAAAACGACATTGTTTAACTGCTTGGATAATGTTTTTACGAACATCTCGGAGACTCAGATAAATATTAGTCCTATTGAAAGTTATTTATCTGATCACATTGGCATTTACGTGAAGATTCTAAAATCCGGTAAAAGGGAAAAAACAAATATTTTACGTACTATTCGGCCCATCACAGAAGAAGGTAAAATCCAATTATATCACAAATTACTGAATACCGACTTTTCGTTTGTATATAAAGATATATGTGCTAATTTAGCTTTTTATAAATTCATAGATATTGTTAAACAATATGTTTGTGAATGTTTTCCTACTAAAGTCACACGTACATTTAATAATGAAGTAGTTTGGTATAACAGTGATCTCAAGAAAATGCGAGAAACACTTGCATTTTTAAAGGAGGCCAGTTTAAATTTACCTAGTCTTAAACAAGATTACATTCAATTTAGAAAAAGGTACAAAACTGCTCTTCAAAACTCAAAATTAAAATCAAATGAAAATTTTATTAGTAAATCCACTAATAAAGTTAAGGCGATGTGGTCTTTAATTAAAACAAAAGAAACAAGCTGTGATACAAACAATAAATGTGATAAAACGCCAAATGATTTTAATATATTTTTTAGCACAATCGCTTCTAAGATTGTATCAAACTTGCCAAATAGTAATGTTGATCCCATTACTTTAATGAGTGCTAATTACAATATTACTACCAAGTATTTTTCATTTAACGAAGTGAGCGAATTTCAAATCCGTGAAACTATTATGTCATTAAAAAACTCTAACGCCCGAGATGCATATGGAATGACCGTTGGTATGATTAAATACATAAGAGATACAATTATAACACCTGTTACTAAATTAATTAACTTGTGTATACGACTTAATGTGTTTCCCGATTGTCTCAAGATTGCTAATGTCATTCCTTTACATAAAAAAGGGTCACTTAATGACATTAATAATTACAGACCCATCTCTTTATTGCCTATTATATCTAAAATATTTGAGAAAATATTATTTAATCAAATGATCACATTTTTAGATGATAACAATTTACTGGACTTCAATTAATTTGGCTTTCGCAGAGGACGATCGACCAGGGACGCAGTCCGTGTCCTTGTAGAAGAAATTACACTTTGCTTTGAGACAGGAAAATACTGTGCAACATCTTTATTTGACCTCAGCAAGGCATTTGACTGTGTCCCAAGTGACGTTCTACTGCAAAAATTATATTTTTATAATTTTAAAGCAGAAAGTTGTCGTCTACTCAATTCATATCTGCAAAATAGATGTCAAACTGTTGTATACAAAGAAATGTCATCTGAACCAGCTAGTATATCATATGGGGTCCCTCAAGGTTCAATTCTTGGACCCCTACTCTTTTTGATATACATCAATGATCTACCTGCTCACATCGATAATGGAACTATTATAATGTATGCCGATGATACCACTGCATTAAACACATCGGATACATTTAAAGGTGCTCAGAAGAACAGGAGCACTGCAAACAAAAAAGTATTCGACTGGTTCAATGCAAATCGACTTTCTTTAAATACAACAAAAACTATTAAAGTTACATTTTCTCTAAAACGAGGCAATGAAGAAGATAATACCGCTAGGTTTCTCGGGATTACACTTGATTCCAAACTAACCTGGAAGGAACATGTGACCGGGCTTCGTAATAAACTAAGTAAAAACATATACCTATTAAGACACCTTAAAACGATACTGCCTAATTATGCACTGTTATCTGTGTATCATGGAATTTTCCAGTCACATGCTAGTTACAGCATTTTGGTATGGGGTCACTCCAGTGAGGCTGTGAAAATTTTCAAACTACAACGAAGAGCTGTTAGGATATTAGGAGGAATTGGATATCGTGATGACTGTCGAAATGAATTCATTCCATTTAAAATACTCACGATACCAAGTTTATTTATCTTGGAGTCCCTATTATATGTTCATAAAAACATTAATAAATATATAACACATGATGACATCCACGGTCGTGACACTAGAGGTAGGCATTTAATATGTATTGCACGAGCACGATTACAAAAGGGTAGAAATGCATATAATTATTACGGACCAAAAATATTTAATCTACTGCCCCCTGTAGTGAAAGCTATGTCCTATAATAATTTTAAAAAAGTAATAAAAGAATTTCTCGTAAAGAATGCCTTTTTTAGTATTGATTAATGTATTTCTAATGGATCTGAAGGTTTAAAATTTTAATATGTTTGTACTAAAGTGTTTATTAAATATTTACTATTTTATTGTATTTATTAATTTATTCACTTATTTTGTAATTTAAGTTTTATTTATAGACTTTTATTGTATTTTATTCACTTTTATTGAGTTTATTTTAAAATATTTGTATTGTTCAATTTTTATTGTAATCAATTATGTTGACATGAATAAATTACTTACTTACTTACTTACTCGATCTTGGTATATTACTACCGATAATTAAAAAAAACATCATTATTGACAAATTAAACGAATTTTTTTTAAGATGCATTGTTATCTATGATCTATCAAAAAATCAATAACGTGACAAAATTCCTATTATATTGTACCAGATTACTAACATTTTGTAATATTTTCAAAATTGTAATTTAAATCTTAATCCTAGAATGTTCAAAACGTATTTTGTAAATTAAATGTCGCTGTAGGGTAGGACTTAAAACTCTACTTATCTATAATACATTCTCTGATCTTATAAAAATTATTTTAAAAAATATTAGTTTCTGACTTTCTACAGTTACTTATTTAATTCTAGTTTATCGGCTTTTTCGAAATCGTTGCGCTAGTTCTATTAAAGTATGTACATTTACTTGAAAAACGGCTAACAAATTTGTTTCGTTGATTACAAATGTTAAGACCTGTTTCGGATTAACAGTTCAAAGAAGGTTAGCTTCGATTTTACTAAATTTGTGTCTGTGTATTTTTATTATCTTATTTAAATATTTTCTAACTCATAGGTTGAGCAAGAAAAATAAATATCAGCATTGTGTTACATAATTTATTATATAAAATATATTCACCGATTTTCCGTTCTTCTGGCAATCTAGACACAGGAACAAATAAGAAGTGCATTATACCAGGCGTTACTTTTTCAAACTAAATATTTTTCATATTACCAATAAAGTCAATTATAAGGACCAGCTTCTACAGTTGGGTCTGATTAGCGTCGTTGATAATTGTGAAATAAATTTAATAATTAATCGAGCACAGATAAATCCTAGTAAAAATTTAAAAATTAATTTTAGAAAGAAATATTTAGAATGATGTTTTAAATAATGATTTTATATTGAATAAAGTCATATATTTAATATTGATCATCCTATTATTGTTATAATTAATATTTATTACTTATCAATATACACTCCACTCAAAAGATAACAGCTATCGTAAAACAGCGTTACTAGTTATGTAATAATGATTATAAAATATTGTATCAGATGTGTCTTAACACATGAACTAAGGTCAGGTTAGATACTGATTGACGTACTGTTATAATATATTATGCAAATTTCAATAACATACTACAAATTATAGCTAATTATGGCTAATAATTATAGTTAAAAATCAAAAGTATGTTTCCGCCCGGGATCGAACCGGGGACCTTCCGCGTGTTAGGCGGATGTGATAACCACTACACCACGGAAACAAGATACCTTATTTCGTATGTAAAATTTCTGCATTGTTTAAAATTAATTAAATTAATTTGATTTAATAAAAGATATTTATTAACAATCATACACGAAACTCTACTATTTATAATAATTTGAAACATTGAATCATATGCTTCTTTTATAAACCGATCAACTTTGCTTAATATAATTGATAACTTTATTTGAACTGGAATTTCTTCCGATTTCAAAAAAATTTGAAAATTATATTTAATAAAATAATAAATCATGAATTATCTTATTTTATATTTAATTTATAATATCCACATTTATGCTATATGCATATATCATAATATATATACATACATCTTTATTGATAAATATGTACATTTGACATTGAAATTATATTATATTAAATAATAAATAAATAATGAATGCGGTGTTATTATGTTAATATGTCCAAAGGCTACCGAAAGGTCATTCTGTCATGTTTTGTCCAGTCATATGGTGTCCGTCTTTAATGAGTAGAAATGATGAGATGGAATCAAACATGGTAGAATGTTTGCGAGTATATTTTTGGGATTCAGTATGGGGATAATATTTGAAAGTTGAAAGGATTTTTGGAAAATTTTCCGATATCAATCGAATGGAAATAACTAGGGTAGTGTCATATAGGAGCTATATCATATTAATGCCAATCATTAAAACATAATTTTAATGTAAAAGAAACTATTTTATTAAATAAAAAACTGAGTTTGTTATGCAGACTTCTCCTTATAAATACATATTTTTACGACATTAGTACTCCAATAGTTCTGGAGATATTTTCATGCATTATCATATTTAATCTTACTTGATACGTATACTACGAACAGATTCTTCAGCATGCTTCTGATTATTCCCTGGGTCTGTCCAATCCATAGGATAACTTTGGAATTACTTAAATAATTATCTTCTCAATTCCTTACTGTACTAACAAATTGGTCAAGGTATTTAAGCTATACTATAGGTTGGCTTTTTGTAATAATACTTCTTTGTAAGCAGAAATGTCCAGTTGAACAACTTCTATTACAAGAGAACCTTATGTAAATAACTTAAACCCTAAATACCTATTTAGAGACGGTAGAAAATTTTTCATATATTTTTAAATAGTTTGCTACACAATGACAAAGAGTACGGTATTTTCTTGTTTTTCCTTTCATGTTGCATCATATCGACTTTTGTATCCATTGGAATATTGAGCCAAAAAAAGCAAAAAAGGCGAACATAACAGTTTAGTCTCTTGAATGGTTAGAAACTGCCCCCGATGAATAGCGATTGATATTTCTCTTTATTCAGTCCACCTTACCGTTGAGTTGTAGATGTAAATCATCGTGTTATTATGTCTGATTCGTCTTTTTGTTTTTATATCACACAATTTAGCTGGTCATTATCAAACCAAAACAAATTAGTTTGATATTGACCAGCGTAATTATATCGAAACTATAGTCACTAACAATATATAATAAATTGTGTGATATAAATAAAGTTTATTTAATTTTATTTAAAGTCGCATGATTTTGTCGAAATGGCGGATGCGGTAGCAAACTTCTTGAAATGCATTGTCACGGAGAATGAGTCCTGGTGTCTCAGATATGATTTTGAAACGGTAAAACATGGAATGGCGTCCTCCTGCATCACCTTGTCGGAAAAATGTCATAGCAGAAAAGAAAAACAATGCTCGTCACCTGTTTGGATAGTTATCCACAAGGAATATCTACCTGAGGGAACGACAATTCATGCTGCAAGGTATATTGAAATTTAGAACCGTTTCATTTCAGGAAACGTCTACGCAGGGTACGACTCCAGTACGCACAAGGTTTTTTATTCCCGACAATATTCACCCTTACACAGCCAATATCATCAAACAGTTCCTCGAAAAAAAGGAGGTGTTGCAAATTGAACATCCACCATACTCGCCAAATCTCAATCTCCCAGGCTTCTTCCTATTCCCACGACTCAAACTTGCTTTGAAAGGAAAGGAATTTGACAATATTCCTTACATCCAACGAAACGTAACAAGGCTTTTGAAATTAACCCCAAAAGTTTTCAGGACATGTAGCATATCTCGGCGGTGTATAGTTATGAGAAGTGACTATTTCGAAGGACCGTAAGGAAACTTTCATTAATATTTTATATATATTGATGTTACAGGAGTATTCATCGAACTTTATTGTTGAATTTTAGTCCATCTACAAACACCTTTATAACTAATCTCAAGAGTGATTGGCACCGGTTTTGAGCTATGAGTGATTGATATGTTTAAGTTGTATTTGACCATACCAGATGTTTGATTAAGTATTAATAGTGTATTTCACTTTTATATTTACTAAAATCTCTAAAAAATATTTGTTCTGCAACGTACGAGGGCGCACGATTGTTGAAGTGTATTCATTGGTCGGCAAGGGCAATCCTTTTTATAACAACTGTTAGACGCCTACTGTTAATAGTTGTTGTTTAAGAGTGTGTTTTGAGCAGCAATTCAGGCGGTTTCGCAAACATAGATATAATCGAATTTCGTGCAGTAATATAACACTTCTTGATGGCTGGGAAAAGGACCCCGGAGAAGTATTTTGCTTAAGGTTCATGGTGGATCTACTCTATCATTTTCAACCGTCAGCTTCTGAGTAAACGAGTTCATACATGGCCGCTCAAGCATAAGTGACGAAGCATGCAGTAGCCCAAAAATCGCTACCAACGATGAAATGTTCGACAAGATTCATGATGTCATGTTAGCCGATCGCCGATTGAAGCTGCAAAAGATAACAGAGACTACAGGCATCTCAGAAGAACATGTTGGCCGTATCCTACGGGAAATTTTGAGAATAAAAAAGCTTTTGGCGTGCTCTTTCACAATGAAAATACACCGGCTTATTCATTCAGCATTGTCGTGTTCAAATTGAATGAGTTGCTCTACGACTTAGTCTCTCATCATCTGCGTCTCCGCCTCGGGATTGGTAGGTGTAAACTTCATCACGAGCGATCGGTATTGAGAGATTGATTGGGGATTTCCAATATTGTTGTATTTGCCTACGTCATTCTTTCATTAGTAAATGTTTTATTTTCAATTTGAATGGTATGTATTTTAAATGTTGTATTGTATATCAAAATAGCTTACTGCTGGAAAAGTGTAATCATACACCTAAAGAGTATTTTGTGATAAAATTATTCATATCAATTGGAGTTTGCTATCAAATCGTGTTGGGTTGCCGCTGAAAAAAAATGTAGGCATGTATTAAAAAAATATTTTTTCCGCATCCAAAATCGTTGAGAAAAGTAGAACTTTTCTGCATAGCAACACTTTTCCGCACTACTTTTATTTACTATTAATCAATGTCAGTGTCAGCTACATACATGGAGTAATATATACAACACACGTACTATCGGTAATTATAACCTAATTTTTATGTGTCATTGTCAAAATTGAAATTGCAAACACCTTTATAATTGATGTTATACGCAGTATGTGAAAAAATAGTGTGTACAACGCGTGGGAAATGCGCTTTTCCGCATTCGAGTAAGAGGTGCGCGTGTGTGTGCAACAGAGTCGAACCACAAGTCAACGACGCTATTTGTACTTTCTGTACCTACTTGTTTTTTGAATATTCTCAAGTGTAGATACATATTTAGGCTGAAACAAAGTCAGTGAGTTTTAATCTAAGGCTACGAACCAACCCACACTCAAATCTACTTCTTTTATCGGTGGGATCTTTATTTACAGAATTCTATGGATAATAATTCAGATCAACTGCGTTCAACCTGCTTCGTTTTGACTTAGATTTAACTTCCTCGTCTCATGAATCGCATAATCACTAATGCCTAACATTTAAATACCATCTACTGTTGACTATTCCACTCCTATTACACGTAGCCAATGACGAGGAGGACTTTTTATACTTACTCTTACCACACAACTATAATGATAAATACTCGACACTCTCAACAAATTAATATCATATTCCAAGGAAGAGTTTTTCAAATTTGTTTTGGTGTTAATACAGTCAATCTTATACTTTAAGTATGGTTATAATTAAGATAAATAATAGCATTTTTACAGTTAAACCACTTTTGTTTATATAAATATTATTATATGTAGTAAAAGTATCAATATTATAATAAGAATATTGATTAATGCTAACCACACTGAAAATAAAATACAAATACATACCAGTATATGTATACATATGCATACAAAAATACATAGCCTTATAATAAAGATGATTTTTATAAATTACTTATAACGGCTAAGCAATAGATCAAAGTTTTAATTTGTAGCCAAGCTACCATAGTTGCGCATAAACTGAGATATTGGACTTTTGAATCCATAGTTTATACTACCCCGTGTTTTCACTGAGCCATCGATTTAATAATTGTCTAAAAGCATTATCTAGTCACGTATTACAGTGTATAAACCTTTTATCATAAACTACAGGGATTTAAGTACTTGATAATCTGGGTAAAACTAGATTGAATTAAATAAATTATTTACCAATATTCTCCTTTCGGGGCCCAAATAAAGTGTATATTATATATGTAAGTATAAAAAATGCAGCTATCTTTAAATTAAACATCCGCATTACATGAAAACAAGCATTGCGCTCAATTAATTATGCTGCTTATTAATCGCATGCAATCTTGAAAATTACCGCTATTTGCGGTATTTGTTTTAATTATGGTGATCAATAACAAAGTTCACTCTGCAAAAAACAATGGCCATAATTCAAAGTCATTTTCACCTACGCCATCCATTTATTCCATCATTAGAAAAGAAAAGTCGATCAGCATAAAAAATACAATCACTACGGTCTCACACCACAATGGGAACAGGAAATATCGATATTGATCTCATCATCCGAACATCCACTTATTTATATTTAATTTTAAATCAAATACTATTTTCGTCGATTCGTTAGAAAGTACCTAGTTTTATCTTTATTATTATCTGCAAGAATTACTATCATTTCTTGGTTACAATCTGATAAAGACTTAACTATTACATATTTGGATTGGATTTAATGATCGCAGTCTCATGAAAGTAAACGTGATTATTGATTTTTAATAAAATAACGATTTAATATCTCCAAATAAATAAACGTAATTAACTATTGTGGTAAAAAGCTGCCTGAATTGCTTCAATTTATATTAGGAAGAAAACGTGGAAATATTTCGAAATGTCAACAATTGTTTACAGTCCATTAATTTGGCCGGCCCGCGGCGAGCCATAATTTATACATATCGGTTTCTCTCAGTAGTTAACCATAATTTATTGCATGTGAGTGGTATGAGAAATTACTCATATCAATTATTTAATCTTGAAACTATGGCCGTACCAAAAAAAAGTAGCGTGACAAATTGCATGTTTCTTTAATTTGGACTCTAATTCTATACTGTTTTAGGAAATTGCACGTCTCTTCAAGCAGGACGGTTATTGTACTGAATTAACAAATTAGTTTTTGAATTAGCAGTAATTATATTTAACTTTAAAATATGGCCGATAATTACTAACGTATATAGAGCACATTTTGGTTACTTTCAAATTTTAGTGATAATTTGTGGAAAAGGTAATTTTTCATCTCGAGAGTATGCACAAATAAATTAATATGTTTATACCTTATATACATAATTTATAAAGAGGAATAATTGCCAAATTGAAATAATTAAATATAGTTTATTATACAAAACATTTCAGCTTCTAATTCTAAATCAAAATAAATATATTGACAATCCTTTTGGAAGGGGAGTAGACATGAAAACATATTTTCCAAGTTTATATCTTTCTTACGGTGTTGAAATTAAAAATAAATTTATTTTATTAATTTTTTTACGTTTATAGTATTACAATTAAAAATTAAAATGTATTATTTACAATGTAACTTCAAGATATTGACTCTTTGATTTTATACACTATCAGATCATCAACTGCGCCTTTGTGATATTTTGTACTGCTGCATAATTAATATATATATAAAACATATTTTTCATTACAAAGTCTTAACTCAATTTTCAAAAAAAAATAAATTGTTCGTACATTTGCGGTTAAAATATGGGTTAGTATCCATATTTTATATAAATGGTCTCATGGGCCAGCTTTAACCACAGCTGGCCCATGAGACCATTTATATAAGATATTAAAAATTTGTAGATTTTTATCATTTGATTTGAGAGAGAGAGAAACTACTTTATTCAAATTTACACTTTCATTGAAACACAAGCACTTTAGGTATTCTATGTAACTAAATTTAGTCTTCTTATTCTTTTTCTGTGGTGTAAGGGGTGAAATGTGAACCCAAATAACAAACTCACTTCTCCCTATACACCCTACAATAAGTAGACCCCTCTTGACAGTCAACAGCTTTGAGTCGATGATCTAAAAAAGGTGCCCTTGATTTGTTTCCTTTATAACGACAAATCGACACTAATGGCGGGTATGGATACGCTAAAGGCCAAGGTGAACCACGGCAGGACCAACAGGGATACTCCAAGCAAAACTAACTAAACAAAAAATAAAGTAAATATAATACGTGTATGATGATATGAGTATTAGTGAATTAGTCTGTTAAATGGCTATCGAGCAGCGTTCTTTTAGCCCCGATTTGTCAATGCCGATGTATCTAGTCAGTCTGTCTCTGATAATGATGATGATGGATGATGTGATTAATTCGAATGTAGCCAATAAAGGGGGTTTGAATTTTGGGATCAGGTTTGGATTTTTGCCCAAGCGGTAGAGGTAGAGGATGTGTTGGTTGAAGGAAATTTTTAATAATTTTTCGCTTAGGTATAGAGAGCGTTCATTGATAGGGATAACAGAGGTAGAGTTATATAGGAGTTAGTAAGAAAGATTGTGTAGAGGATTACTGGGGTGGCGGATTTTTGTTAAAGTTCTTAGGGAGGATCATCCGCTAACTTGGATATTGTGGATAACAGGATTGCATTAGTTGAAAACAGGACATTACTATAGTCAAGTAGAGGGCGGCAGATCATTTTAAGAATTTGAATAGCTGTTTTGATAGATATACCATTCTTTTTTATGTTAGGTTTCTGAACATTTTAGCTCTAGCTATGATTTTTGTTGTTTTTAAAGCTGTGTGGTTTTTTATTCTTTATTCTTTATTCTTTATTAGCTTCGCTTCTCCTGCTTACAAAATTTAAAAAAAACTTACAAACAATACACGATATACGTACATTTCGTATAAAAAATACAAATAATTTAGGACACAGGAGTCATGGGCAGAGTTCACTGTTATCCAATGGTCTTCCACTCAAACCCATATTCTTCCGTGGACAAGTCATTCACCTTTGCCATTTTCGGAGTTTCTTGTAAATTATTTATAAGCAAATATGCTTCATATTTATTTCGATCTACAGCATTGTCTTGGAATTTTATAGACGAAGAGAGGGAAAAAGTTGTGTGGGAGATGCGAATATTATGAACGGGATTATTGTTACGGTAATAGGGAATTAGAAGCTGAAATTTGTGGGGATTAATTTTAATTCGCCATTTTGCAAACCAGTTTTGCCGGATGTCAATAAGTTGCTGAAGAGATTAAAGAGTTTTAGGTACGGTGGGTGCGTAGGATATTAAGGTTGTGTCATCTGCAAATTAGAGGAGATATTTAGAAAGATTAAAGTGAAGATGATTGGGGTTGTAAATGTCGAAGCAGAACATGTTGTAGAGTAGTAGAGATGGAGGGGATGCTTGATGAAAACCTTGTACAGGACGAAAAGAAGGAGAGTAAGAGTTATTGATTTGGCTTTGAGGGATCTCTTTGAAAGGAGTTGCTTAATAATGAAAATAATATGGGTAGGAATTTTAAGGAGCTACAACAGACTTTGATGCTCTGAATATCCAGCAATAGTATGGCTGATTATTTTCCTTGGGGGTGTGTTTTTTTGATGTTTGAGGAAATAATAGTAAGTGTGAGGGAATTGGGTCAATTTGGAAGAAAGCTAAATTGGTAGTTCGGGATACGGTCAAGGATGTAGGATAGTATTTTGTTTTTGAGGAGTGATTGATATAGTTTACCTAGGACGGGAAGTAACGTAATAGAACGATAGGTGGAAATAAGGGTGGAAGACGGTCACGGATGATTTTTTATGTGGGTTTTATTAGAAATTTATTTATTGCTTCACAGAAGAATTGCAATTTACATATGAACTAGCCTATTTTAACCCTCCCAGGATTTACAGATACAGTGGTAAGAAAGCAATAATTACTGTCCTTAATATTATTCCTCTTCCTTTTAGCTGCCAACAGCTACTCAATACACCATTAGCTTCTTGAGCTTGCCCGTTCTTCGCCACCTTACATATCCGTTCTCTTCTTCTTCTTCTGGTACGCCCATGCATCGGTAGCTACTCAGTCCACGCCTGATTTTGCGCATGGTCGATTTGTTTGTTCTTCATTTTTCTTTCTTCCACGTAAATGTCGGCGATAGCTACTCAATTCACCACTGCTCGGTTTCCTCTTCATGCTTTCTTCATTCTTCTCGTATGTTTATGCCACCGCATGCAACTCAGTCCATGTCCGATGTTCTTTGCACCTTCGGTTGATTGCCACCAATGGCTACTCGGTTTACCCGGCATGTTTACTTTCGCATTTATTTTGCCGCTGCCTTAAGTTTGCGTTTACTTATTGATTCCGCGAATGATTTATAAACATTCCAAACTGCATGTTCCCTTCTTAAATTTATCAACTTATTATAATTATCGGGTCACTTTAACCCAGCCATAACTAGTTCCCCATGAGATCTGTCTCGTTGTTCATGTGTAAGTGAACATGAAAACACGTGTTCATCACTATCTATTCCGCCTCCACATTCGCAATTTTCTGTATCTGTTTTTCTTATCTTTTTTAAGAATGTATTAAAATGTCCATGCCCTTTCATTAACTGTGTCATTTCCGCGAACTTAATGCCTTGTCTTCTATATATTGTTCTGAAAAAATTGCATGTAGTCCTTCCCTTAATCGAATTTCCACCTAGTTTTTATTTTCTTCTGAATTAAATTTTTCGCTTAGGAGAATGGCGCCTTACTATATACACATTGACTTTCTTCGGTTATGGCTTTTCTTTAATAGTCATTCTATGTAAAAATTTCCGTCGGTTTTGAACTGCCATTCAATTTTAAGAAATCGTTATACCATTCATTGACAAGTTGAAGGGTTGATTGGTCAAAAACAGGGTCGTGTGTCTTTGACTAAATAAAATTGAAACGATATGTAAATTTACATATGATATATGTATGTGTTTGTTACAGTCTTGTCGGTAATAGGGTCCTACAGTTCTTGTAATTTGTCCTTCTTTTTATATATGCTGAGTTTACTAATTACTGTCAAAACCTTTTACCTCTTGTATCGTTAATGTTCCTACAACTATTGATCCAAGTGTCCGTCTTCTATTCCATAATTAGTTTTTTAATGTCTTTGTTCAGTTTGTTAAATTTTTATCGAAGTTCAGGAGTGTCTGTTAGTTGAATGTTTCTGTAGCAATTTGTCTTTTGTATTTTTGAAGGCGAAGGATGAATAGAATTATTTCTTAATTTAAAGAGTATTTTGTTTAATCGATTTATATAGAATGCCGTTGAATTGGTTAATGGTGTTAGAATTTATATTATAATTGAAAGGGATGAATGCTAAGCTGTAGCAACTGTCTTTGTGTCACATTTTTTAAAATTGTAAATTAGGTTAGAATTTGTTGTGGGAGATTAGATGAAATTTTTATTTGAAAGGTGATCAGAGCATAGATCGGGGACCAGGTTGACAGAGTGTACGAGGTTTTGGGTTTTCTGGGTACAAGGTAGGACGTCAGATGTGGTTGCTTGTGAGTTCTTCGTGGCAAAAGTGAGTGGAGTAGGGATTCGTACGAAGTTAGAGTGGGATAGGAAAGATGAAAAGTGTCGTGGTTTTGATTTGTTTATGTTAAAGTCGTCAATCATAATAGCATTATCTAACAATGAGGCTTTTATGAAAATTGAGTCTTCAATGGGAAAATGAAGGTAAATGTATACAAGAAAAAAATTAATTTGGAATGTGGGAAAGGTAATGGTGAAATGTAATCATTAATTTTGGAGGATTAGATTTGCCTCTTTTAACAGAGGGATGGGATGCAGCTATTGATCCCCCTCTGATGTTTTCGTTATGTACTTTGGCGAGAATCTGAATAAGTTATAAACACTGTTATAAACATAAGACGAGTGGATAGCTGCAGAGCACGTGTGTATAGCTAGGTAGTTTGTTTACGAATGCAAGCAAAACTATTGTCATAATTAACGTGGAAAATAGAGATTGGAGGTCATATGATCCGACCAGCACTCAGCATCATTAAGTTTTCAAGCTTGGCGATGGGAAATATCCATTCAACCATGCTTTGGCAGATACCAGGCTATGCGCGTAAGTGAAAGTATACGATTAGAGAGGAAGAATTTTATCAAAATAAAATGAAATTTGATATGAAGCACGTAAACTACAAAACGCTATAAAATAAATTAAAAGACTAAACATAGATATGATGGACATTATTATTTTTAAGGTAGCCAGGGAATGGTGTATGTGAAAAGGAAGACGCGACATTATACTATTTAGCCAGTCGAGTAGAAGACCGAGATCACAGACATGGAGTAAATATCCTGGTCGACAACAATATGAATAAATATGTAAATAATTTTATTGTATCTTCGAAACAGTGAATGTTCATCCAGGTGAGTGCTCGACCTATAGATATAAACATCATACAGGTATACACTCCGATATCAGAGAGATAATGAAAGGTCTAGAAACACAAGTTATTAACACCTGACTAAAAAAACTTTATAACAATAAGCAAGAGACATACCCAGGAGCTGACTTAAAATCCGATCACGTTCGAATGAAAACTCTAAGAAAGCCCACAATAGAAGAATAAGGAAGCCTGAGATGAAAACCAAACTATCAGATAGAATTAACAAAGACTTAACTGTAATAAAAATCACTAACAATATTGAACATGACTCATATAAGATATACTATATATAGCGAAAAAGAACTTTGTTATTCCAAAGAGGAAAAAAGATAAGAGAAGAAATTCTGAAAATAATGGATGATAGAAGAAGAAGCAAAGGCGAGAACTAACAAATAAATAGATAGAATAGCCGAAAATATCAAAGACGCAGAGGACATATAGATTATACAAAAGTGCCAAGAAATAGAAGAACTTCAAAGAATGTACGACAGTTACAACATGCACAAAAAGATCAAGGAGCTAACATATAAATACAAAAAGAAGTAATTTGGCATATTAGTATAAAGGAACAATACAATTATCAAACAGAATAGATCAATAAAATAACTAGGTGAGAAATATACATCAATAGTTTATTTACTCATGACACCCATAAAATAAATAATAAATGGTGTAGACTGAAAAGAGCAACCAATATTGTTGAGTGTATAAAAGCCCTAGAACAAGCTAAAGATGGAAAAGCGACTGAAGATGATGAACTTCCAGGTAAATTTCTGAAGACTATCTACGAAGAAAATCTCAAATTATTGCTAAATATTTATAATTACATCCGCGACACCGATCACATTCCAGGGGATTGGCTCAAATCTACTTTTATAACACTTCTTAAAAAAGCTAATTTAAAAAAGCAAATTCAAAAAAGTGCAAGGAATGCAGACTAATAAGCTTAATAAACTACACTCAGAATAATTCATTCCAGAATAAGAACGTCGACTTTAGAATCCACCTTTGCGATGTAAGTCTTTGTTCTAAAATGTTTGGATCAGCAAAAAAACTATCTAGGCATGTTTTATTGATTACGAAAAGGCGTTTGACAATGCCAAACATAATAAACTAATTAAGCTACTAGAACACATCTTAGAAAAACACAAATCTCGCGGACAATATACAAAATTTACAAAAAAAGTTGGACAAGGTAAAGACGATGAGCAAAAAATAAAAACTGAAAATAAACAGCAACAGATTCATTTTATCTATATATTTATAGTCATAGAATCGAAGCCAGTAGAACAAGTGGAAAACAAATAACTAGTATTCACATCAAAGGATAAATGGGATCCTGATGTGGATGACTCGATTCAAGATAGCAAGATCATCATTAATTAAAATAAAAAAGTTTAAGTTAAGGCAATATTAACAATGAGATGCTTAGAAGCTTTCGAAATATGGATTTACCGACGCATTCTAATAATATCATGGGTAGGCAAAGTATTAAATGTACTAAAAAGGATAAACAAAGAACTGATCTAACAGCAATAAAGAAGTGAAAATAACCTATTCAGGGCACATACTACGCCGCGATAAGTGTGCATTGCTACTGCTAATAGTAGAAGGCAAAATTAAAGGTAGAAGAAGCATACGCGGGAAAAAAATCTTGAATAATAAAGTGTATTAAAATCCTTTAGTTCGTTGTAGAAAATTAAATAATAAATTTAAAAATACGAAAACATTTCGTGAATCTACAACAGTGAGTCTTACTAAGACTACAAAACAAATTAATTTGAAACAACTACTTCTCTGGCTAGTACCTCGACAGACATTGAATAAAACAAAATTAATTTGCATGTTACGAATAGTACAACTATAAAAGCAACACTAATTTGAATTAAATTATTTCTGTTGAATAAACTAACAAATGATAAAATGTATTTTAGATTGTTTAATCATTTGTTAGTTTATTCAACAGAAATAATTTCATTCAAATTAGTGTTGCTTTTATAGTTGTACTATTCGTAACACGCAAATTAATTTTGTTTTATTCAATGTCTGTCGAGGTATTAGCCAGAGAAGTAGGTGTTTCAAATTAATTTGTTTTATAGTCTTAGCAAGACTCACTGTTGTAGATTCACGAAATGTTTTCGTATTTTTAAATTTATTAAAAAAATCTTGGTTGAAAAATCTCTGCGAATGGTTTCAAATTGCCAAAGCCGCAACATTAATTAATAAAGCGTAAAATACAGAACTATATCAAAGGATGGTCGCCATCCTTCGATAGAAGACGTCATGCACAGAAGAAGATTTTCCTTCGTGCTGCAAATAACACACCATCGATGAGCATTTCTTCTTGGGATAACTTGGCACTGAATCTCTAAATCGCAATTTACACGTAATCGCAATGTGGTTAGCTCAGATTCCTTTCCATTTCATTCTTCGTTTTAAAACGTTCCTATAGGTCTATATTGGTCGGTTTTATTAACATTTTTAAATAATATTTATGAATTAATAGCAGCTACCTTCATAGTACTGAAAAATTACCATTCGTATTCTTTTACACATTAATTCAACAATTCAATCTATAATTAATTTACTCATTTCACCAACCACTTGACGGATATTTTATTAATGAAATATTCTTTTCCGCCACCACTTCTGAGCCTGCTTGTTAACCCCGAGAGGATAATTAGTTTTCCTATTTATGTATATAAAATAACTCCATACTGTAGTACTAAAGGTGTCACATATCTGTATAATTACTCATTTTTAAATTAATTATCCTTCACATGTTCTAAAACTTTGAAGGCTACTACTAACAGACTTATGGCCACATTTGCTATGTGGATGAAGATTTGAAGAAAATGTAGCGTAATAATATTATCCTGGATATTTCGGTTTACATAAGCGTAAAGCTAAAAACTAAAAGTTAAATACATGCCAGTAACACATTCATATAAATAATCCAATTTTAGAGATAGTCAACTAACCAAGCAAAAGATTGGTTTATCACAACGAACTTAAGTAATTACTGGCACAGATGTCAATGCATCAAAATGGAATTTTGGGTGTTTACGAACTAGAATTACGTCTAAAGAATTATCCTTAATTTATATCATTTTAACTGAAATTCATTCGTATACGATTAATCAACTTGTGCGTTGTAAGTATATATATTTTTTTTCTATCCATGATATATTAATTTAATTTAAGGTTTATACATTTATTGCCGAGAAGAAAGAAATTTTGTATATATACTTATAAATTAAAATATGTGTCCTCTAATGTGTTTTCTTTCTAATGAAATTCTCTAGGTGTATTTATGGAAAATCCCCTATAAAATCATCATTGTGTCATAAAAATAATAAAAAATAATTTTGAAACTTTAAAAAATTGTTCTTTTACGATGAATTAAATTCTCACTTAACCCGCGGTGAAATATTATTATGTTAATTAGAAGGTTATTATTATATTAAATAGTGATACATAACAAAGTGTTTTATTAAGCTTCTAATCAATTGTTCTTTTACTTGGCGAATTTAAGATTTTTTTTCCTAACGTAATGATTATTATGCACACTGTTAAGCAGTAAGTATTGAACCTACTGAAGTAATTTGCGTAAGCGATATAGCCAATTACAGCCACAATTAGACCTTGATTAGATCTAGACGGAGTGAAAATATAAACGTCTAATTAGAGTTATTTATGTCGTTCAACCAGTGAACTAAAATAATTGCTTAAATTTTACAGTTCATTGTATTAGGCGTTTGTCATAGTGGCCTTGGCCGTAAAATTTCTTCTAGAGTTAATTATTCATTTCTACTTGATGATGTTATTAAGGTTTTATTAGTATTATATGTGATTTTTATGAGAAGTTTCTGTGTTTAAAGCAATTCTAATTAAAATCTAACAAAAAGCTTTAGTATCCATATTTCGTCAGTCACCCTCATAATGATATAAAGGATTATTATCAGTAGCAAGATACATCCCCTATTGGTCTCCTTTGTTTTAAATAACGATTTTTTATTCACCTAGAGGTTGCTAAATAAATAAATGACCCAAGACAAATGAAATTAAGTCTTATCTTTATATTAATACCATCGAAACTATTGGAATGTATTGTAGTTTCTATTACTTTAAATGAAATCAATGAGAACGAAGCAGTAAATTTAATTTTTATATAAACATACAGTCCTGACTCCTTATTTGAGTAAAGGTTATTGTAAAATATATAGATTTAAGTTTTTGTAATCTCATATTTTCCCTAATTGACATTAAACTCAAACTAAATTATAGATATAATAATATTCATAAGTATTTAAAAACGGGAAATAAAAGAAAATGTTTCTGATAATTTGCATTTATTAAGGTTTTTATATAATATACATAAAAGCAATAAAATATAAATGTGCGTTGTATAGTATCATATAATTTAGTATAATAATCACATTACAAAATGATACAATAAATATATTATTTTAAAACACTGGCAAATATGGTTGCGTTCCCATCACCTCGGAATTAAAAGGTCCAAAGTTTTTATTATAAGCTTCTATCGGATTAAATATTTTCCTGGGTCTATTATTAGTTTCTTCCATATTTTTCCATTCGAAAGTATTCATAACAGCATCGAAAATTAATTCAATAACTAAACGACGATTAACCGTTAATCCAAACAATTCTACCTCAAAATTATTCGGAATATTTTCCTTAAAAATTTCATAAAATTGTGAAGGTGGATAGGCTCTACCATCGAATAATATCTTGATACAATCGCAACTGAAAGAAGCTAAAATTTTCACAAATTCTTCTTTTCCATAAATCTTTCCATTAATTTCAATACTAGGCCATAGTATTTCTTCAGTAGCATATTGGGGTAGTTGATATTTTCTCATGATTTCTTCTGGTTGAATTATAGACCCGTTTTCAAGAAAGACGAGATTTTCAGGAATATATCCTTGTGTTGCTGATATTAAATCTTCAGGGGAATATATTTGTCCGGAGTATAAAATCTTAATATTTTCTGGATTATATTGAAGTAGTAGTGATATTAAATCACCTGGCGTGTAAAAGCCTCCACTCATTTTTATTATAGGATAGGCTTCATACTCATCATATTGATTTAATAAATCAACAACTTCCTCTTTGGTTGCAGGTTGACCATTAACTATAAATCTTGGTGTATTTATATAAGAATCGCCATTAATCAAATAGTATTGGTCTGGGGTTAGCTGTTCACCATCATATTCAATGTAGACATTTTTAGGACGTTTCCTCAATAAATCACTGAAGAAATTTGGATAGTCTTCGTTTGTATTTCCATTATATTTTGTAGTAACATCAAAATTATCGTTATCAGGATCTGATTTTGATAACCGAATTACATCTTCTTCTGGAACCAATTCACCATCAACAACGTACTCTAATTTATTTAATTTTGGAAGTCCATATGTCTTGAAAAACTGAATTGGTTTTAGTAGCACATCTTTAAATTTCACGTACACATTATTTGGACGTTGTTTTAGTAATTTAATAAAAAATCTATCGTCCTCATTTATTACCGATTGATCTAAACCCTTTTGAATTTCCTTGCCTACAAAATCAACTTTACGCTGTCGAAAAGGTTTATCACTTAATCCCAAATTATAAAGAAATATTACGTCTGGTACTTCTATACTTTTCCTCCATAATGTAATATTGTAGTCTTTAGGAATATTCCTTTGAAATTCATCGATAAACTGTGTAGGCATATAATTTATATTGTTAAAATTCATTTCCACTCCTTCCGGATTAAGTATTCCTAATTCGTATGCTACAATTTTTTTAATATCTTTAATTCCACGTATCAATTCTTCAAAATCTATAGTTAATCGTAATAAGGTAAGTAGATCGAAAAGATTTTTGCGTTCGTTATCCATTAAAAACTTTCTATTAAATTTATTTCTGAGGTTAGAGCTCAATTTTTGTAAGAGCAAGCTTTTATTAAGATGGTTAATAACAGTTTTAGACTTATTCACTAAGTAGTTCAATAGAGATGGACTGATTCGATCAATACTCGTGATTATTTCATAAACCATTTTATCAATATCTAAAATTTGAACAAGTTTATCGATAGCAATTATTTGGTTTCCCAGCCAAAACGTTATATTTGTTGGTATATTGGCTTTAAATTCCTCATAGAATTGTAAAGGCGTATATTTTTCATTGTTATAAATTACTTTAAAATCATCATTATTTAATTCTGAAAGTAATTTTAGAATTTTATGAATTACTATGCCTCTTTGAAAACGTACGTTACTAATTACGATGTTTTCTGGTTGTAAAGATTGTTCCATAGATTCTAATAGGTCTAAAATATCGTTAGATTTAACTAAATGGTTATTTATAACGACTTCCACACCATTTGGAATATCATCCCCAAAAGTTATATTAAATGTGTACGGAGTATAGGCTACACCTTGATAATAAAGCGATACATTAGGTGGATTTTGATTGATAAAATGTTTCAAAACATGTTTAAATTCCGGATCTTCTAATGATATATCATTATTATCAATAGGTTCGCTAATAGTATCCAATTCCAATAAAAACATTGCATCAGGAGATTTTAATTTTCGTTTGTTATAAATTACTTCAAAATCGGTGTCGTTTTCATGTGGGTGTATTTTAGGAAATTCTTTTGTAGAATATATTTTATTGTCATACATGATCTCAACTGAATCGCCACGTTTTTCTAATTCATGTTGCATTTTTCTACGTCGTTGTGGAATGGCTTCGGTGGCCTCACTTAATGTTGTTTGCAAATTGTGCATCTTTAAAATTTCATCCAAATTTAGAATTTTGTTATCTAATTCCATTTGTACATTTAAATTTGGTTCTAAGGCGTATTTGGTTAGAAATGAAGGAATTGTGTAAATTTGATTTTCAAATAAAATATTGCAGTTTGATTCATTTCGAATTCTTTTAATCAAATCTGTTCCAACGAATGTTATTGTAGATAAGAATTTTGCAATATCACCGCCAATATCTGTCAGTTTTATAAGTTTTTCAAAAGGTACGACTTCATTGTTGATAAGAAAGAGAGTGTTGTCTGGAATTGCACAACCAAATTCTTCGAAAAATTCTTCAGGATTATAAGTACGGCCTTTGTGGAAAATAAAAAATTCAACGGATTTACCTAAATGTTGAACTATTTTCATCAGGATAGTCATTGGATTGCAGTAGACTCTATTTATCAAGATGGATCTATCAAAATTATTTTCAGCTCGTATAACTTTTTCTATGTTCTCCAATGTGATTGGCTTGTTATTGTGAAAAATTTCAAATTTCATTCCTGCTTGATATATTGCAGCAAAGTGTTTTGGATGGTATTCCTTTCCATTCGAAAACATTTTAAAATTAGATGCTAATGATCCAATTACATTTATTATTGATGGTATAGATGTCATTAAATTATAATCTTCTATTATTTGTTTCGGGTCCATAATTTTATTATCTACAATAAACGATATATCTGTTGGTATTTCAGTTTTGAATTTTTCCAAAAATTCTTTAATGTTAAATAATTGATTTCCATATAAAATTTGAACATTAATAGATTCTGGTTTATCATAAAGTTCCTTAATTATGTTGACCATATAATCATTATTATTAGAACGATATCGGTTATACTCTGGATCATTTATTAATTGCAAATCATTTCCATTAATTATATTTCCTTCACGTTCTGCAATTTTACGATTTGGATGATTACCTTCAGTAAGATCATAGTTTTTAATCGGCATCATTCTCGGTATTAATTCTCTAGGTTTAAAAGGTAAATAATCGTTTTTAATAAATTCTTGTGGCTCAACTCGAGGTCCATTTTCAAAAAAGTTTATAACATTGGGATCATTGTTTTTAGGTTTAAGGATTTGATTTTTAATCCAATTTTTCACATTATTGGAATTAAAATTTTTAGAAACATCTGATTTCAAATTAATAAAATATTTACCAGAATCATCTCTACCCATAGAAAGTTTCTTTCGATTTTTTAATTCTGTATTTTCGTAATCGTATTTTGGTAAAAACGTATTATCAATTTTACCATAATTATCAATTATAAATTTGCTAATTTCTTCAGGTTTCAAAATTTGATTACCATATTTAACTTTAAAATCAATGTTTTGACCATTTCCAAAATTTTCTAAAAATTCTTTAATATTATATTCCATAGCTTTATGAAGAATTTTTATATCTGGATTATCAATTTCTAGTAATGGAATCAAAATGTTTAAATTATCATCTTGATTTTCAACTATTAAATTATTTTGATTACTGACGTATCCATTGCGTAAATTAAAATAATTAAAAACTTGCCGTATAGGTATAATCATTCCATTAAAAATAACCATAAAATTATTTGGATAGTACAAGTTTCTAAACTGATTTCTGATTTCTTCCAATGTAAATATATTATTTTCATATAATATCTGTAGATTTAATTCTTTATACTGACTCAATAAGTCTATGATATTATCAATATCCAATGCTTCTAAGAGTGCACGTAAGTAATTTTTAGAGACACTGTACCCCATAATACTTCCAAACTTAATAAACTCTAGTAATTGAATTAATTCTGGATTTTCATACTTCTCAGTACCAGGATAGACCATTAGCTTTCGTACGACGAATTCAGGTTCCAATATTATATTACCTACAATAATATCAAAATTATCTGGTATTTCGTTGAACATTGTAACAAAATTCTTTGGAGAATAAATATTATTTTGATACAAAACATCAACCGGAACAGATTTTTGCATTGCTAAGTTATTGATAACATCAGCAGGTCGCAGTTTTATGCCTTTGTAGTATAATTCTGGAAATATTCTTTTTAAATCAATGAGTTTCGTTATATGAGAAGGCTTTATAATTTGTCCATCGTAAACAATTTGAAAGTTTTTTGGAACAAAATCTATGTTGAAGCGATTTATATAGTCTACGGGATTATAGTATTCGTTTTCGTGTAAAATCTGTATATTATTATCCTGTTGTTTCGCTAATTGAATTAATATATCCGAAGGAGAATATATAATCCCATTGTGGTATATCGAAGGAAAATTATTGTCGGTATCTGTTTTTAATAATTTCCCTGTGTTTGGATTGAGGTATTTTCTAATATTTTTTGGATCAATAACCATTTTATCAATAACAGCTTTGAAATTTTTAGGAATATGTTTAAAATTCTGTATAAAATCTTTCACCTTATACGCTTTATTTAGATAACGAATCCAAATATTATCTTCAGAATTTTTACTAAGAATATCAATTATGTTATTATTGTTACCTATTTTAGACATATCTGATAAATCTTCTGAATATTCTGTAATAGGAATTATATTAGCTTCCAAGTCTATTATGTTTGGAATTTCATTTAAATCCACAAATTCATTATTTTTGTAAACACTAAAGTCACATGGTATAGAGCTTCCAAATTCTTTCAAGTATCCCTCTGGTGTATATTCTTTGGAATTATGAAGAATTTTTATATCGGAAGAATTTTTTGCACTTAACGCCCTTAATATATCTGCCGGTGTATATTTTCTACCTTTATAAATAACTTCAGTAATAAATTCCTTTGTAACTAATACCGTTTCCGGATTAGTAGCTTGTTGGTTCATATTCTTCCTCTTATTATAAGCAACATCAGATGGTTCAGTATTTATAGTGGTAACTAGATCATAGCTATTTTCTTGTGGTGATGTAGAAATTTCTGTAGTATGTGTAACTTTTAAAACACCTCCATCTTTTAAATTTGATATTTCATCTTTATTAAAATATGTCTGTTTTAAATTCATTGATGGAAAGAGTTTATGTAACGCACCAGAATAATTAATAGGCATCTGTTCTTTCTTCTGATTAGGGTTTAAATTGTAAGTTCGTAATTCATTTTTTAATATTAATTCCTGTGGTGGCTGAACTTGTTTATAATCGTCAAGAGTTTTAATCAACTGATTTGGTTCCGATTCAAAACCATTACGTTTCCTCTTAACAACATTCGGCGAGTTTTTGTTGGTTGAATATTTAGATTGCCAACCTGGATCGTAATTAATTTGTGAGTAAGGAATATCATTATATATGGGTTTGTTACTTTCAAAACTTTGATAAGTTTCGGTTACACTGAAATTCTCATTATTGTTATTATTTGACAGTATCTTTGCAAATTCGTCATAACCAAGTTCTCGATTTTTTAAAAAGATTCTAATATTTCCAGTAAATCCGCTCGGATATACTTGAAGAAAATCTTTAACAGTAAAAAACTTATCTTCCAGCTGCAACATTACATCTGGGATATTCTGGATTTGAATAAGAGTTTTATAAAAGTTGTCAATTCCAAGTTGCATGTAACTGTCTTCATTTTTTACAGCAAAATTTCTGTTAAAGCCACCATTAGAAGAAATAAGGTTTATTAAATCTTGAGGCCCTATTAATAACCCATTGAAATATATTTCCTCGATTCCATTACTGTAATCGATACGAATACTCTCCATCAATTCTTGGGCAAAATTTTCAATTAAGGTTTTGATAGTATATATTTTTCCAGAAATGTTGAACGTTCTTGGGATTATGTAGGTAATATTTGCACCACCTAATAATCTTGATATATCGCTTAGATTCATAATTTTTCCATTTGATGTTAGTTGGATGTTTGTAGTTAACGATTCTGATAAGTATTTCTGAATTGTGTGTATACTTCCCTCAGTTAAGATGTCTGGAGGATTCGGCATTTGTTGAAGCATTTGAAGGAAGTTTGGAATGCTGTATTCCTTTCCATTTATGATGATTATGTCTATTGCTTGTATTGTTGTTTTTTCTTCTTCGTTTTGAAAAGGAATTTGTCGCCCATCAACTCCATAAAGGACTTCATTTGGTATAAATAGGTAGATAATCTACAACAAATTAGAAAACATTAGTTAGTGTATTTGCAAAAACAATTAAAGCTTTGTGAAGCCAAAACCATTATACTAAGATATTTAGAGTGAATATTTTGTATTCAATATAACCTTAGAGATGTTAAAGACATATTTTAAAATCTTTAACTTTTATATTACATAAAATATCAGAAAATAGTGCCTAAGAAAATTAAACTCAAATAATTAGTTATTATTACCTATGACATGTGTTATTTTCCTTACTTTCAGAATATTTAAAATGCATTGAAAATTATACTCCTATAATTTAGTTTAGATTAGAATTTTACTTCGATAAAATTATTTTTCGTTTTAACTGAAATGTATTAACACAACATGATTCTTGTTGTATTTCAAGATTATTGTAATATTAAAGTATATTTACAATTGTAATATTGCACTAATGCAAAGAAAAATAAGAATATATTGCAAATATTTAACATTATGTAGATTTAACAATTTCAACAGAAGATTATTCATTAAAAAGCTTTGACAGAAAAAGATAAATCTCTCGCACAGCAGAGAATTGATTTAAGGCCAATTCAATAAGTAAAACCTTAATAATGAAAATGTATTAAAATTAAATGATTATTAAGTAAAACTATGTTTCTATTTCAACGAAAACATTTGTTTAAACACATACATAATTAAGATAATTAATGATACTTAAATATACAAAATAACGATTAGAGAAAAGAAAATGTTAAAAAGTGGTTATCTACGATCATTGCATAAATAAAGATGTTGCATTGGTTGGACAATCGCAAAATGCTGGTTACATTATTAAAATACTAACTTTGGAAGCTAAACTTATTAAACTTAAACTTTATTAAATATTAACATAGACATTATTACATTATATTTAGGAATCGAATTTAATTTGTTATATTTATGAAAGTAATAAATGCAGATTATATATATGCAACCGTATGCGCAAGTATATAAAGTTGCATATATTAATATACCATTTTTGGAATTACATTTTGTTTAGTATTAAAAATATATAAGTCCTTTACGTTGTAGAAAATTCACTAATAATTAGAAACAACACGAACATATTTTCGTAAAATCTACAACAAATGAGTCTTATTAAGACTACAAGAACAAATCACTTTTGAAACAACTACTTCTCTAGCTAATACCTCGACAGACATTGAATAATACAATAGTACATCACCATTTTTTTTATATTTCTTTATATTTTACAACTTTTAATTAAAACCCTTGCTTATGAATTAATGATAGGAGAGTGGGACAGAGGCCACCTATCCATCCTACAATTACATGATAACTTTAAAAACTATTTTTTGATGATTTTGCTACCGTGTATGTAAAGTGTAAATAAAGCCTTACCACGTATCATCTATATAATTTTTAATAATTTACACACCCCAAAATTTTACTTGTCAATTTTCTTTTATTCAAATTTTGTAATTAAAGTTATTACAAACCGCGAGGCGATCAGTAATTAAAGTTAATATGTATATGTAAGGTGGGTGGGTGCCCTGTATACCACCCTCCTCCCACCCTACATATACATGATAACTTTTATTTCTAATCGTTGATGATTTTGGTGCTAAAAACAATAAAACCCTTTATGTAATAAAAGAAAATCAAAATATAAGCTTAAATATAAATGACTTTCTATAGCTAATCTTATCTAATTTAGATTTAATTTATTAACTCAAAAATTTTACCATTTTAATTTCTTTTTTATTCAATTAAGGTTTTCGAACAATTTTTTTACTGCATCTATCTAACTATTATCTGTTATTTGATATTTGTTATATTTCAATCATCGTAGATTTACTTCTATTAAATACAGTTTTTTATTTGTTTTTTGTGTTAAGAGGACAAGAGAAACTTTTGTAATTCTTTTTTGTTCTATTGTATAATGGCCATTCTTGTTTTATAAGACTATATTTCCCAGTTATAATAAATGTTTCCACCATTTAACTCGTCTTAGAATTGTATAAGGTTTTTGCTAAGAACAATAAACTTTAAATTTCTGTCGAGAAGGACCTTTATATTTTTTTCTATATATGTATGAACTTATTCATAGCCTTTCAAAACTATTTTTAACTTAAGCTCTTGAAACATCTTTAACATCTATCAAAGTTAGCTTTTTGTTGAGAGTAGAAATCTTAATGTTAATGATATTAATGACGTAGCAAAAATCGGAGATGATCTTCGAAACAAATAGCTTTTTCTTATTTGTTTTTGCTGTTAGGATAATAAAAGAAAAATTGTTTTCTGCAAGATAACTCCATCATCTGATGATTGTTCTGGTATATCAATCATTTTGTGAATTCAAGAATTTCCAATTACGATCAAAATTTCTGTAAATTATTATTGTGTATAATATTAGAATCTTTTTGTTCGTATGTTTGATAAAATAAATAATATCTAATACCTAATACCATCTTATATCTTACTCCACCTTCTAATTCGTCCTAGAAGAAGAAGAAGAAGAAGGTTTATTGATGATGTTGAATTGACAAGAGAAACCTATTTAGTTTAGTTGTTCTTTGATAGGCATATGATGCCTATTTTAGCCTTTCAAAACGGTTCTTATTCTTTTCATAACTGTCTCTACCATTTAGATCATCTTAGCAGTGGTGTGAGCTTCTTGTCAAGAAGAGAAACTTTTAAGTTGATGATGATGTTACAAAAAAGGAAAGAAAATCTTCGGAAAATATGTTCTGGTCTTATCTATCTTTTCAAGAAATGTAATCGGTGACTGTGATTAGATTAGAATAAAAGTATATATATATAGGGTGGGTGGTAGGCCTCTATCTCACCCTCTAATCAATAAAATAATTGACTGGCTTTGGCTAAAATTTCCTAAATAATTACTCTTTTGCAATATATTTAAAAAACAATTGTTTAATATAATAAAAACTGAAGGGTGGGATAGTGAACACCCACCCACCCTACATATATTTTCAAACCTAAACTACACACTTTATTTCCTTTAATTTGAATTAAAGTAAATCTGATCACCTTCAACCAACCCTCTAGATCAACGAAATATTAAACATCTGCCTTTATTCTTTCCCATTTTTTAATTAATCATTCTGAAGGAATTAATCAATTTTAATTTACCTTCTTTAACCAGCCCTCTGGATAAACAAAGAGTTAAGTATCAGTCTTGAATATTTCCTACCTTCAGATTTGGTCCAAAATTTGTTTCTATGTTCAATTAAGGAGGAAATGAATTTAGAGTTTCGTAAGTCTTTAAACTTAAAACCAGCCTTCTGGATATTAATCTTTATTATGTTTCATATTCTTATTTGGTGTATCATTTTGGTTTTATTTCCATCTTTCAGTTTTGTTCTTTTTTATCAAGCCTTCTAAATTATCGAAGAGTTAAAAATATCAGTCCTCATTATTTTTTGTCTTCTAATTTGGTCAAAACTTTATCTTCTAATTTTATCTACATCCTTCAGTTCACTTTTAAAGAAATCCAAGAATTAAAATTTTCACACAAATAAAAATGAATAAAGTATTACTCTCCACATAATAAAAATAAACTTGATGATTTTTAATTGAATTTGAATTAAATCACCTTCATCTCTATATTAATGAAATTTTCTTCTTATTTGGCTAAGACCTGATACCTGACAACATGAGCTAGCCTTCTAGATCAACGAAGAGATAAATATCACTATTTCATCATCTATCTGAAATGTGTTATCAGATATCTGTCATCTATCATCCGCCATTTATTAAAATATTTAAAATCTGTAATATTTCTCTTTGGTTCAACATCTATTGTCACTTGTCTGCTATCTGAAGCCTATCATTATCCTCCTATCATCTATCGCCTGCCGTTTGTCATCCTTTAGCTGTAATCTATATAAAGTTCAAGTGATTCTTGACGGAGAAGTTATAAATTTCATCCATTTCTTTTAGGCACAGATCAATTTTGAAGCTTTAAATTTTTCTTGTTATCGTGACTAGAAAATAAGTTTTACTTAGTAAGACTTATTTTATTTATTCATAAATTTACGATGGTTTTAGATTGCCAGTTTTGCTTAAAATTGGCCATCTGTCATTTGTTTATTTGCTACTATTGACTATCGTCTCTACCAGCTATCGTTCGCCTTTAATTTATTGTCTATCATCAGCCACTTGTCATTATCGTCTTTAATTTTACATCTATTAACTGCTATCTGTCGCCCCTTATTTGTCTTAAATCATCTATCGTATATCATCGGTCATCTACTATCTGTCATCTGATACCTGCCTTCTAACATCAATTTCCTGTCGGTTTACTTCTATCAACTATTATCTGTCTGCTATCTGCCGCATGGTTTTTATTGCTCATCATCTGTTGTCTATTAAAAGCTATCTACATTCACAATGTATATTCTTTCATTTTACATCTATTAACCTTCATCTCTCTGTTACCTTTTGCCCTTTATGTGTCCTCTATCATTATTAACTGTAACGTATAAGATAAGATAAATTACCTCTGTTATCTTTCATCTACATCTACATCATGTGCCATCTGTTATCTGTTCCATCTACCATCAGAAAACAGTGATAGAAGTCATATATCATTTAACTTCTGTCAATTTACTTCCATCAACTTTATCTTTCTATTATATGTCGTCCGACATCTGTCCATCATCTATTAAAAGATACTGTTATCTGATATTTATTGTCTTTCATTCTACCAAACCGTCATCTGTCTATTATCTATAATCTATTATTTGTTTTTATCATATGTCACTTGTCACTTATTTTCTGCCACCAGTCAACTGTAATCTATATTTTTACGTAATACTTAACAATAAAAGAAGTTCTGTTATGTTGAAGTTTGTCTTTATGGCATATTTTCCACGACAAAACTTTTTTGTGGTATAAATAAATATATTATTGCTTGATAAATTATTTCATAAAATGGTTACATTCGGTACCCTTAATAATATATGCAAGATAATTATTACATAACAAAATTTTGAAGTTTAAATTTTAAAAATTAAGCATCAAATATTAAATATTAAAGGCTTAAAGTAAATGTTTCAGTTAAAGGTTATAATGAGAATGTTCAAGATTAAATATTTGATTTCAACAGAATATATTATTCGTGATTTTAGATTTCTAAAAAGCAGAAACTAAATGCGATACGAAATAAATAAATAAAGGAATACAAGTAATGTAATAGATTTAAGAAGACGATGATGAAAACAGCCAAAACTATAGAAGACAGATTATGATGAAGTTATAGTTCTGCAGAAAAATTTGGAGAAGATTGTTTCAAAAGTATTTTCCATCTTCAAAACTATTATTCATAGCGTAGCTGACATATTAAATGTGAAGTTTCTTTCATAAACAAATGGTTTTGTTAATGTTACTGTTAAGAAGCAAGAATATATTGTGGAAGAATCAGTTGCAAACCAAAGTATCAAACTGGATCATCTGCGAAATTATCTTTGAAAGAATCAGCAGCAGTGTGTAAACTTGATGACGAAGACGACACAACAGATCGTTATAATTTACTGGATGAGGATGACCCCAAAAACTTACAGATGGATCATTAATAGTGTGTGGTACAACTGACAAACGCAAAGATTGTAGTTGTGCGTTGGCTAAGAAATAAGCAGTAGAATCTGGATGGTCAGTCGTAGATACTTGAAATGGACCTAAATCTCACGTGGAATTTGCTATTTAGGAGATGCTTACAGGTGTGCAAGAGAAAAATTCCAATTATCTAACAATTTATTGAAAGATGATCTATAAATCAATATTTTCTGTTTTATGCCTAATTTAATAAATAAATGGTATAATTTTTAAGCATTATATGACATTTTGTTATGATAATAATTAAAAAATACCGCAATATAAATAACCAGAAATCACGAGGCGAGGAAAGAAGGAAGGGCTACGAATTACAAGAAACAAACTACAACAACAACAATATTACTAATAAATAATATGAATAACCCTGTAAATAAATACATTAAAAGAGAAAATAAGGTATACATTTTTTATCAATGGCCAATATACTTGAAAATTGGAGAACAATAAGCCATAGTAGAAATACAAAACAAAATACTTGTAAGGATTGGGTAAATTAAAGCACTTGTTATGTTCCATAATTTTGTTTAAGTGTTTACACTTTGAGAATGATCGTAAAAGATCGAAACTCGTGTCAGGTAACTGAAAATAAAATTATGGAACATAACAGGTGCTTTAATTTACCCAATTTGAAAATTGTGTTCCTTCAAGAATGTAGCGCAAGAAGTAATGAATATATTTAATACATACTTGAAAGGAGTTTCAAGAGGAACTTAAAAAAAGTAAAGTATATGGTATGAAAATATAAACATGAAGACAAACAAGCAATTATAAAAAAAATAACAACAGTAACATAATTATTTTTTTTAATCGAAAAGTAAAGACAGCGAAGAAGGATGAAGCAAAGAAATAACAAAAGAGAATGATGAATACACAGAAAAAGAAGATACCTTAAAAAAAGATGTAAGTATGATAGATTATAAATAAGCTTTAAGAAGATAACTGCTCGAATAAAACGACTAAAAGATGTATAAGTTGGGATTATAATGCCAGTAAACATGAAATAAAACAAAGGAGATTGCTGGCGCATCAACTTCTTAAATGTAATTGCAAATAATATAGAACACTACTTGAAATACGATATCAGAACAATAAAAAATGTAAAAAAATGCGAAGAATTATTGCGTAGGGTAGAAAGTAAATATATTTGTTGAATACACGAAAAGAAGACAAGAAATTAATATAATAACAGCCATTAACTTGATTAAGAAATGTAAATCTTGAAAGAAATAAACACCAAAAATTTAATCACTTGATGAAACAATGTATTAATGTAGGTTTTAGATTAAATTAAATTCACTTGGCTTGTTTTAAAAATTAATAATTTATTCGAGTAGTTTCGACTCAAGGCCATTTTATTCTAAAACTTATTTTTTTTACATAATGATAAGTGTTTTTCAATCATAAAATTAATATAAAAATTACATTACTGTTAAATTAATTTAAAATATAGAGATAGTTTAAAATACGAAATTTATAGTAGGAAAAAATAAGTAAGTTATTGTATAAAATAATATTTAGACTTAATATAATAACCCTGAAGAGGAGACAAAATATAGATTTTTTTAAGTCAAAATAGTGATCAACATAATATATGGCTGTTAGTCTGAATTATATGTAAGAATCTAAAGTAAGCTTTGTGAATAAGTAAAAAAAATGACTTGTAATAACCTTTCTTAAGAAAAGTAGTCATTGTCAACGAATTGGAAGACTTTCGACCAAATATAATAATAATTGTAAAAATAAATTATTAGTTAATTTTCTACCACAAACTAAAGGACTTTAATACATCATATTAACTAAATATTCGTTAAAATAAACCTATAATAAAAATTATAGCATAGAATGAGAATGACATTTGAATACAATATATGTAAGAATATTAGATAAAAACATACATCTAGATTTTAAATAATGAGTGACAATTATTTCCATATTATACTTTTTTAGAATTAAATTCAAATTTCAAATTATATTATTACATAGTAGCTATATTTTTAATAAAAATTTTAATAAAAATACAATATTTAATAATATTTAGTTCTTATTTATAATCAAAATATATCTCTAAGCATTAGAAAATAAAGTATTAAGAAAGGATACGACACTGTTATTTATATTGATTATACTCTTCAAGAAACTCAAAACAAACATCGATATTATTTCATATAAAATTGTTTAATTAATTTAAATAAATAAAATATTTTTAACGTAAGAGAATAAATTTGTTATTATAAAGATGGAAAATTATGAAAAAAATCAATTACTTACAGTTAACACCATGATACTTGTAGTTCCCATTGTAGCAAGCAAACAGTGATATCAGGGGTAAGAGTAATGAGTTTATATAATGAGAAAATTAATTATGTGGGCAGTCCATAAAATTATTTTCGTATTGAATTTATTACATATTGTCATGGTCCGTAAAAGTACAGCCCATTTAATACGTACTGGGGCATATTCTGCGAACATAGCCAGTCATGAAACGGTTTTAAAATGCTACCCCGCAAAGTTATCAACAATTATACGGTAAATGTGTCGATTCGTTACGGTTGTCGAAGCCCGTAAGTAAATAAATTTTTATTTAGATTATAAATTATACGAGACCATAGCTTTAAACTAACAATTTTAATTTTGTTTAAATTCTACAATTTGAGGTTACTAATTTTGGTTTTCGTAATATAAAAACTAATACCTCTTCGTATATTTTTTTTATTATTATTATAATTGTCGCTTTAATAGTTAGTGGTTATCCACTCAAAGCGATTAACTGCAATGTTAACAATAGAGAGAGAGAATAACATCTTTATTCGAACATAGATATTTACAAAATTAAAACATTTACAAATGATATACAATGTGTTAGTCTGTCCGTTTGGGCTATCCACCATCGGTTTTTCTGCCCTTTTTAACAATGTTTTATGATCATTTATGATTTATTGATATCTGAGGCGTTTAAAATCCATTTGTATTATTAAGATAAGAAGACTGTTAGATTTTTGAATTTAGTTTATTTTAAATACTACATTTAATTAAAAACACAGTTATATTCACTTTTTAAAAAGTGGAGAAGGGAATATAACTGTGCGTTTAATTAAGTGATATTTAACCTTCACGTACTCAAGTAACTGCATTAAATACTACATAATATTCCCTACACTTTGGGCTCTCCAAGAGAAGAAAATAACACTCAGGCTTATTCCTTACTTCACTTCTGTATTAGTCATTAAATGCATATTTCGTTTACAAGGTTACCGTTATCAATAACAAATTATTAACGACTAACGAACTACTAACGACTTGTTTTACTTTTTAATTCATCCCGGCGCATCCACCATAGTTTTTTTTTTAATGACAATTCTTTATTGCTACAGTTTTCCATACTATACATGTAATTAGTTATATGATAATTATTTTTAATGCATAGCATGGGTCTGTAGTGGTATGGTGATTTTTTTCCCCTGTCCTCACCTCGGGAATTAGGGCAAGGCATCCGTCCCATCTCGGGCTAACGGTATTGGGGAATATAGTTGTTTTCCTCTATTTAGCTTTTTTATTTTGTTTTATTATTTATTAGCAAATGTATAATTTTTAATTTAAAAGCTATATACTTTAGTGTCCGTATATATTCCTGCAGGTTATTAAATTGTTGAATGTTGTCACTTGTCAGGGAATGTGTATATTGTCTTGTTCTGAATTTTTCTGTCCTGATGTTTGATCTTCTTGTATTGAATGTAAGGGTCTCCTTATTCAGTTTTAACTTAATGCCTGTTTTGATTAGTTTATTTTTTATTTTATATATTAGTAACAAGTTATTAAATGTTATCATGTTATTCATATTAAGTTCTTATATTTCTTTGTATATTGACCCTTTGTTGGATCTTCCATTCATGTTGTATGATGTTTTTAATATTTTATTTTGCTGGGTTTGTATTATTTTGATATTCTTCTTTGTTGTATTTCCCCAGATGTTACATAAGTAGTTGTTTTTTGCTACGAATAATGCGTTGTAGATTTGTTTCCTTGCACCTGTTTGTATGTAATATTTTATTTTGTTGATTGCAGCTATAGTTTTGTTTTGGTTTACTAAGTTTCTTATGTGTTTGTCCCATTTCAGATTTTCGTTGATCCTTATTCCTAGGTAATCTACCTCTTTAACTCGTCCTATTTTTTTCCTCTACATTTAATTTCAAGGTCGATTAGTTGTTTTTGTTTATTATTAAATACTAGGTGTGTTGTTTTGGTTTCGTTTATAGTTAGGAGATTGTTAAAATACCATTCTTCTAATAGCATAAAATCATGTTTTATGTTGTCCTGAATGTCTGTATAGTTCTTTCCGGTATACAAAATGCATGTGTCGTCGGCATAAATGTATGGTTTTCCTTTAAGTTGCAGTTCCATGAGATCATTGGTATATATTATATGAAGTATTGGGGGTAATATACCACCTTGAGGTATTATGTATTCAGCATACATTGGTTTGCTTACGTATTTTCCTATTTGTGTTATTTGAGGTCTATTTGTTAAATACGTGTGTATTAAGTTTATGTTTTTCTTTTCTCGAATCCCTATTGATTTTAATTTTTCTATTAATTTACCCTTTGAGATGGTATAGAATGCCTTTTGCATATCTATAAATATTGCAACGACTTTTTTTTTGTCTAGTTTGGTTTTTGTGTAGTGTACTAAGTCGTTAACTGCAGAATATGTTCCGGATTGTTGTTGAAAGGCATATTGTTGTACGTGTATGATATTTTATTTGACTAAATGTCTATTTAATTGTATTTGTATTGTTTTTTCTAGTATTTTATTTAATGTTGATAATAGAGAAATAGTTCTGTAGTTTTCGGGGTTTTTGTTATCGCCTTTTTTAAATACAGGTATGATAATCTTTTTTTTCATATAGTTTGGATATATACCTTCTGTAATTACTTTGTTTATAATTTTTACTAATATTGGTGTTAATGTACCTTTATTTTCTTTAATTGTATGGTTTGTGATTTTGTCAAATCCGTTTGTTCTTTTAATCCATCGATTATATTATTTATTTACTCGTAATTTGTTGTTTGAAAGGTCAGGGTCTCAAATGTTTTCTTAGTTTTCGTAGTTATTGGTGTTTTATTTGTTTGATTTATTTGAACCTCAGCTAATTTTCTGCCAACATTTGTGAAGTAGTTAATTATTTCATCGGCTATCTCCTGTTTGTTATTTGTAATTGCCCCATTTGTCTTTCTTATTTCATTTATGTCATTATCCTCTCTATTACGTTTATTTATTTGATTATTTATTATTTTCCAGAGTACCTTTGTGTTTTTTTTGTTTGATCCAAATTTGTTCTTATAATGTTGCTTTTTTACATTTTTAATTAAATTTGTAGTCGATTTTTTTGTGTCCCTATAATTTCAGTCATCGGGTTTTTAGTATGCTTTCTCTGTAGTTTGTTTCTGAGTTTTATTTGTTCTATTACTTCTTCAGTAAACCATGGATTGTCTAATTCATTCGATAATTATTGAAAATTATTTATTTTGTCTATATTTATGCTTTTAATTTCCTTTAATTTTTCGTGTTTACTTTTATGAGTGTAATTTTTTGATATTTTCCTTTTATTTTTATTGTATTTGTTGTGTGTATGATTAGTACTCTATGGTGGGATATACTTATGTCTAGGAGATTGATTCTATCTATTAAATGAGTTTTAATTGTGATGACATGGTCTAGTATAGAATTATTTCCATTATAGTTGAGTCGTATATAACAATTTTTATTTATCTTATTTTTTATTTTGTAGTTATGTTCGTTTATTATATTTTTATAATCTCGTGAGTGGTTGTTTTTGTCTATTAGGTTAATGTTAAAATCGCTTAGAATAATATGAGTTTGTCTTCTTGTAAATATATGAATTTTAAGGGTGTCTTTAAGAATATTCAGTGATATTTAGGGAGGTTTATATAACAGTGTTATAGTTAATTTGTTTTTTAATGTCCCTATTGTTAAGAATTAAATTTCATTTATAGTTTTATTTGCTATTAATTTATAATTAATATCATTTCGTATATAAATAGCTATTCCCTCTCCTCTCGAGTTCCTGGAGTTGAATTCTACTTTGTAATTGTGTAATTGATACAAGTGTTCATTTGTTGGATTTAACCAAGTTTCAGTTATTGCTAATATTTTGGGATTTTTATGTTTTGTTGGAATAGTCTCTATTTCATGAAATTTGTTTTTTATGCTTCTGGTATTATGAAGGTATATTGTATTCATTTATAGTTGTTATTGTATATATTTTGATATATAGTATAGATATTGATAGTCCTCGTAGGTTTTTATTTTTATTTTGTCACTTGTTTCACTTTTCTCTATATATATATTTCCTTCTCTGGTCCACCCATATTTGTATTTATGTTCTTTTTTTCTGTCTAGCTTTATAGAAGAGGGTATTTGCAAAAGGTGTAAGTTATTCATTTAAATATATTTCATTACTTCCTCCCTTTTGTCACATTTAGTGTTTGTTATTGATCCAATTACTTTCCTAACATTAAGTATTTGTTTTTTAACTTCTTTATTATTTAACTGTAGAATTATTGGACCATTATCTTTACTATTTTCTTTTCTGGCAACATTTATTATTTGTTCCTTCTCAAGTTTTAGATTTAGAGATTTTATTATTTTATTAACTACTTCATCTGTTTTTTCACTTTTTTCCTATTTTTTACTCCAATAATTATAATGTTGTTCAGTATTTTCTCTCTCTCATTTTTTTCCCGCGTATTTTCCAATATTTGTATACGTTGTCTCAGTTCGATATTTTGTTTTGTTGTTGCATTTCTGACATAATATTTGTTAAAAATAAACTTCCAATTAAAATTTCAAAATACAATGAGAATGGCATTTGAATACAATATGTGTAAAATTTTTAGATGCTCTTTTCTGTGAAAAACTTTATAACTGTCGTGGGCTTGACCCCAATGAATTAGCCCGTATGACATTAATGATTGTAGTAGACCGAAATTTAATAGCTTTAATATATCAAATGTTACTGTACCTCTTACGTTTCCTATTAGAACTGTTTTCTAATCAGTAATATAAGAGATACAGTGCTTAACTTAACTTGCGCACAAGATTTGAAGTGTGATAATTCCATGTGAGTTTTTGGTCTAGAAGGAGTCCTAGGAATGCTGCGTTGTTTGAATTTTCAATTGAATGACCATTAGTTTTAATTAAAAGGCTCTGCTCCACTATTTTATTTTTTGGATACAATTTGACAGCAACAGACTTTGTTGCATTTAATGTGAGAGATTTAGTTTCGCATCATCGGGACATTATTTGAGATATGTTGTTCGATTTTAGATTTAACTCTGCATAATAAAATGTGCTTACAAATACACTGAATTATTCATCTGCCTGATGAAGCCACTGTGTGGCGAAACATGTTGCAGTGTTCAACAATACATGTGAAACACTCCCAACTGTGTTGTTTTATTTTAATTTAATCTTACATTAAATAAGGCTACGGGTCTGTGGTCCTTCATTTCGGTGGGGCCCCATTTATTTTTGAAAATGGGGACTATTTTTGATATTTTTAATCGTTCTGAATATACACCTTCGGCAAAACTCATATTAACTAACAGAAATCCAACATGCATAAGTATATGTCCGGGTATATTGTCTATTCCGCTTGATTTTTTATTGCTACAAACTTTTTTATTTTGGCATATATTTCTTCTGGAGTAGTTAGATATAGAAATAATGATTGTGATTGCGTTGTGTTATTTACTGCGTTCCTATTAATACTATTCGGTTTCTTTGTATTATTATTTATTTTCGCAAAGTACTAGTTAAATTCATTGCTTACAATTACAATATTCTAACACTCTTTGTTTATGTTTTGACAATATCCTAATGTGTTGCTGTTATATGTTTGCTTTTCTCCTTTAAATTTCGTATTTGTATACCGTTTCAATTCCTTGTAACACTCCAAATAATACTTGCTGTTTAGTGTTTTACTCAAAATAGACATTTCCTTCAATATTTGTAGTAATTGTCGTAATTCCTTAGAGATCGATATATAGTGCTTATTTTTTCCTTTATACGATTTATAGGCTACAATTGGAAATAATGATCAAGGCCCACTTATAACAACATATAACCGCCAATTTATCCAGACTGCATCCTATGAAAGTAGGAAAGATTTTCCATTCAATCCCTCCCGTAAAACATTACGTAATCAAAGTTAGCTCGATCGGTCGCAACCGCACCAAGGTAGAGCTAAAAGATTTTTCTTCCGCTAATTCTCTAATTGGTCACGAATCAATTATTACAATCTTATTGCATATCTTCCGCGACACAATGTCTGTTTTGCAGTGCTACAACTGTTTATTATTCGGTGACTCCAGTAAACAATGTCCTGCAAAACATAAGTGTAGAGAATGTTTCACTGTCCACGAGAATGTTAGCTGTCCTAGGATTAAATTCTGTATCCATTGTAAATTAAATATCCACAATTTAACCTCTAGAGATTGCCCTGAATATCAGAGGCAGAAAGTTATTAAAAACAATATGGCTAAATATATCATTTCATTTAGAGAAGCAGAGAACCTCCTAAGAAAACAGGAAGTAGTTGTTTCAAAATTAATTTGTTTTGTAGTCTAATAAGAGTCATTGTTGTAGATTCACGTAATGTTTTCGTATTTTTAAATTTATTATTTAATTTTCTACAACGAACTTAAGAATTTTAATACATTTTATTAAACGGAAATCAGTTTCACCAATCGAGTCACCTATTAGATTCAACCTCGCACAAATTTTCAACAGGGTATTACCGGTTATATCAAACCCATATCGCTCAGAACTCAGCTGTCTCATCGAAAATCTAATCCAAGAAGGCTCATTCGAGCAGAATTTCAATAAAATTTCTACCATTTCTAATTCACTAATTACAATTATTCCAAAACTAAATAAAACAGACATTTTTTGTAAGGAACCACTCAACATTGAATCCCGTAGCTCTAATACTTTAACAAATAAAAATGGCTCCCCAAATTAAAGAATTGTAGTTAATACAGTGGAACGCTCATTCCATTGTAGCCAACAAATACAGCTTTGTACAACTTATCAACTGGCATAACTTTAATGTAATTTTAATCACAGAAACCTGGCTTAAATCATCACTAAATTTTAGTGTCCCCAGTTACAACTGCGTCCGTAAATCTATTAATAGTTATATGCTTAGAAATAAACATTTCTAGTTCATAGTATATCAATATTATGTTGTATATGTTGGAGGCTTCTACTTCGTTATACATTTTTGTAAATTGAATAAAACACGATAACTTTGTTTGTATAACTTGAAAACTTTTTATTGTGACACGCCCATCTTCTAAGCTGTTTTGTAATCCCTCTTTTTCGTATTTGTATATATACCTGTTGAAACCGTATTTTAAATTACTATGTGTTTGATAATGATAAGCTAAATTTGTCGAAACTAGTCATAATAAAAAGTTTTCAAGTTATACAAACAAAGTTATCGTGTTTTATTCAATTTATATCAATATTGTCAATGTTTACAAACCACCTGCTTTTATAATCAGTAATTTAGACTGGGAGCTTTTTTTTCGGCCTAACAGCAAATTCAATTATCTGCGAAGACTGCAACTTCCACCACCCACTCTGAGGTTCTTTATTCTCCGACTCGGAGAGCTCCAACTCGTGTCGGTGCTGGAGGATTTAAGCCTTTGCGTTATTAATGATGAAAATTTCCGCAAGTAATCGCCAATCAGTGGTTGATCTCACCATAATCTCGGCTGATTTAGCCTTGAAAACATCCTGGGAAATGCTCGACGATACCCTGGGATACGATCACTACTCTATTGTAACAAATATCTCACTCGATAACTGTAATTCAAAAAGCGCTAACGGCCCAACTTAGGTAGAATGAGATCAGGGCTGATACGAGTTTATATCAAACAGATATATACAACAATTTGAAATCATTACCAGGTAATACAAACATCGAACAACTTATCAACACGTGTCAGGCAACTGATAATAAAATTATGGAACAAAACAAGTGTTCTACTTTACCCAATTTGAACATTAATAAGGCTGCTCACAAAAGTATTCCCATTAAAACAGCCAACAAACCTCAGAGACACACTCAGATATGGTGGGATAATGAATGTTTCGAATAATAATAATAATAATAAACTTTATTTAGCACTGTTGCTATATAAAATATAGTTATAAAATTCATAACAAATATATATATGAATGGGTCAAACTTATAAACAAACTCCATAATATGAGAACTTCCTTTCGTACAATAGAATTGCTGCATACACTAAGCGACTGTTTAAGCAAAAAGCTAGGCATTCGTGGGTACAATTCTGTTCTGATATAAATAAAAACACTCTGTTATCCAAAATATGACAAACCATGAAAACAATATCCTATACAAGGACTTGTCCCCTGCTATATCCGATAAGCTGATAGTGGATTTTGGAATGCAACTAGCAGAATCATCTCACAGGTATTACCTTACGGGTCGGATTTGGCGCCCTTATTATTTATTATATCCGATATCCATAAACAACAATATAAAGTGCCTACAATATGCAGATGACTTTTGTTTTAGCTTCTCATGTAAATCCCCACCAGATGCAATTAACAAAAGCCAAGCAAACCTCAAAAAACTCCATTCATGGTCGATTAGCAATGGATTAGACATATCTCCTAGCAAGTCTTCAATAATCATATTCAGTAGATACAGGTATCGGTTCCCCGCTCAACTTAATTATAAATTTGGTTCGATCCCTATTGTTAGATACAGAAATGGTCATTTAGGAAGTAATGGAACGCGAAAAACGTGGTTGCAATGTTATTATACATGGTTCTCGCGAAATAAATGGCTCAACTCACGCAAAAAGGGAAAATGATGAAGAATTGGTTAAATGTGTATTGGAACACGTATCGATCGATGAAACTCCTTCTATCTTCAGATTAGGAAAATTCGATAATACTAAGCAGAATAAGCGACCGCTAAGACTTCGATTTAGAGATGAGCAATGCGTATACAAAATTTTGAAAAACCTTCCTTCTTTAAAAAATAACAACGCCCTTAATGGCATAACAATCTCGAGAGATAACACACCAAAGCAGCTGGAATATTATCGTAGTGTTAAGAATGAGCTATCTAGGCGAGTCAATGAAGGAGAAAATAACCTGCGAATTAAATATATCAAAGGGATCCCATCCATAATTTCTATACAACAGGAAAACTAAATCCGCCCAATAGTAATCATGATAGTCATTCCTTGAACTTCTACTACCAAAACACACGTGGTTTGCGAACAAAAATAAACTCAGTGTATTCGTCAACTTCCACTTCACACTATGATGTTATTGCATTTACTGAAACCTGGCTTACAGAAGATGTGAATAGTTCGGAATTATTTATTGATAACTATAATGTAATGCGTTGTGATAGAAATCGTACTGCCACCCACCGAAGAACGGGTGGTGGTACATTGTTAGCTGTACGTTCATTATACTGATAGAACCGGTAGATATAAAACATATTACTTCAATTGATCACTTGGCGGATATAGTATGCTGTAAATGTAAATTGAACTCATTTAATTTTTATATTTTGGTAGTTTATTTCCCCCCTGATATGTCTGCCGATTCTATTAATTCTATTTTTGAAGAATTAGTTTTGCAATTTATAGGTAAATCTATTATTGTTATGGGTGATTTTAATATTCCTTTATTCTCTCATAATAATAATAATGATCCCAAGACGAAAGCATGTAAGTTATTTATAGATATGATGAACATTAAGCAAATTAATAATATATTTAACACATCTTCCAGTTGTTAGATCTCATCTTAACCAATCTAGTTTGAACAATAGCTCGAGAAGATAATCCCATAGTACCTATTGATCAATACCATCCACCAATTTCTATAGATTTGATTCCAAAAGAACCTATTGTATCTCGATTCCCTAAAAACAATTTATCCACTTTTCTTAATTTTAACAAGGCAAACTTTCTCGCATTATATAATGACCTATTAGAGGCAGACTGGACTTTCTTATATAATTTTACCGAAATTAATTTAGCTACTGATGATTTTTACAAATATTTGTTTAAAATTATTCACAAATATGTACCCAAATCTATAAGAAAGAGTAATAAATATCCTCCATGGTTTCCACGAAACATAATTGAAAATATTAAATGTAAACAATATTATCATCGGAGATACAAAAAAACCAAAAACAGTTATTATTTTCATGAATTTAAACGTCTGCGACATCTAATTAAAATAAATATAAAAACTCAATATAATATTTATTTGAGTAAGGTGGAGGAAGGAATCCGTGCAAATCCAAAAGAATTATTTAACTACATACACTCAAAAAAGGAGTCATCCAGGATACCTGATACGATTAAAGTTGGAAATGGGGTTACACAGGATCCACAATGTATTGTTGATGAATTTGCTATTTTTTTCTCAGAAACATATAAGAACCAAAAACATTTTAATTTTAACTTAAATAATACGTTTATGAGCCGTCCTCAAATACAAATATCAGACCTAGCGGAGAATGAGGTATTAGAATGCCTAAAAAATTTGAAAAATTCTAAAACAGCTGGTGAGGATCAACTTCCAAGTTATTTTATTAGGGATTGTGCTCATGTATTGGCACGTCCTTTAACTATATTATATAATCTGTCTTTAAATACGGCGTCATTTCCCACTATTTGAAAAAGTGGTAAAGTTTGTCCTATACATAAAAGCGGAGATAGAACAAATGTAAAGAACTACCGAGCTGTTACAATATTAAACAACTTTGCTAAAGTCTTCGAGCAGCTTATTGACTCTAATATCTATAGAAACATAAGGCCTTATATTTCAAAAATTCAACATGGATTTATGTACCAAAGATCCACTGTATCAAATCTAGTGCATATTACTCAATTTATTAATGAAGCTATTGATTCCCATAATCAAGTAGATGTTGTCTATTTGGATTTCTCAAAGGCATTTGATTCTATCAGTCATACAGTGCTCTTAGCGAAATTATGTGCTTTTGGACTTTCAAATAATGTTATTGCATTCTTTCAATCATACTTGCTTGACAGGTATCAATATGTTACATATAATGGCTTCAAATCTCATAAGGTTCGAATTTAGGCCCATTGTTGTTTGTAATGTACATAAATGACCTACTAGAATCAATAACTTGTGATGTGCTTGCATATGCAGATGATCTAAAAATTTTCAATACAATCAAATGTCAAAATGATGTAGCCACACTACAGCAAAACCTAGACCGTATTCAGATGTGGTGTTCGTTAAATTATCTAAAACTTAATGAAAGCAAGTGCAAAATTGTGTCTTACACACGCAAACTGAACTATTTAATCAACGACTATTACATCAATGGCACAGTGCTAGAAAGGACTTACGAAAGAAAAGTCATTGGTATAACGTTTGATTCCAAACTCAATTTTACGTCACATATAGATATAGTCTGTGCACAGGCCTCTAGTACCCTAGGATTTATTTTACGTAACTGCAGAGAATTCTAGAATCCTGAGGCCATTACCATTTTATATTACTCTCTAGTTAGATCGAAACTTGAGTATGCTGCTCTCATTTGGCATCCTTATTATGAGTGACATAAAAAGCTTCTCGAAATTGTACAAAGACGTTTCTTAAAATATATTTATAAACTTAAAATGGGTACATATCCTCTTAGAAATATGGAACATAGCGAGCTAGTCTCAATGAATGGGGACAGTAGTTTTGAAACTAGACGTATACGTAATAGCACTTTATATATTTTAAAAATAATACATAACGAAATTGATTCTCCTTATATTTTATCAAAAATAAATTTCCGTGTTCCAACTCACAACTCTCGCTCCTATTCATCGTTTTATAACACAAATCATCACTCAACTATAATGCATAATACTCCCATACATTATATGTTAAAAAATGCTAATATGATCTTAACAAATTCCAATTGTGATGTGTTTAGTAATTATAAAGAATGCAAACATTTCATCCGTAATTTTACAATTTAGTTCTAACATTTTTAGTTTTGTATTTAATTAAATATTGTATTATATGTTAATCTTAAGAATGATTGATTTATTTACTGTATTTAATTTTTTTTTTATTTATGTTTGTCATGAATTATTTTACATTTATATTTTTTGTCCTGTAACTGGTTTGTGTTGGGCAAATAAATTACTATTACTATTACTATTACTACTATTAACGCCACCAAATATCTGGGTATAGTACTGGACAAAAAACTCCTTTCAGACCTCATATAACGTATATAAAAGATTTATGCTCCAAAGGCATTAACGTTATAAAAGAGTGATGCATATACCTCCTTATTATTTTATCACTCTTATTATTCGATGGATCATTGATTTTGGTTGCATCCTCTACGGACAAGTATGTAGGTCACTTCTCAAAGTAGTAGATCGTGTCCAATTTTAAAGTCTTGCCTCACCATGTGACACACTATTGGCAGAGGCTCAAACCAAACGACGTGAACCAACTCGACTATAAATGTATAATTATCAAACCCGTTATAATCATTCCCAAATACTGTTCGAATCCAACCGATAATTTGATGATATATACGGAACACCGGTATTCATACCTAAAGTGGGCAATAGGCCTCTAGATGAACCTAAATCATATCGACCCATCAGCCTAACCTCTTTTCTCCTAAAGGCTATGGAGAAAATAATCGACGAGCATATAAAGGGTGACTCACTTATAAGAAAACCCTTAAATGCCAAGCAATTCGCATTTCAAGCTGGCAAATCCACCGTCGATGCTCTACATCACCTCGTCAAAGAGGCAGAACGAGCAATCCTATACAAGGAAATAGCAATCGGAATATTTGTAGACATAGAGGGGGCCTTTGACAACACCTCATTTTCTGCAATAAAACGAGCGGCTATAAATAAAGGACTATATCCTTCCACGATAAGATGGGTGGAGGCAATGCTTCAAAGCCGATTAGTAACGGCTTCCCTAGCAGGATCCACAGTATCTATGACTGTAACAAAGGGGTGTCCTCAGGGGGGAGTTTTGTCCCCCACACTATGGTCAATAGTGGTGGATGGACTCCTGGATGAACTGCATGGAAAGGGCTTTATAACCCAAGGCTATGCAGATGACATCGCCGTAATAATCAGGGGCAAGCATGAAGGCATTCTTACAATCCTAATGCAAAAAGCACTGAATAGCATCAATAACTGGTGTGTTCGGGAAGGACTAAGTATCAACCCGAATAAAACGATCATAGTTCCATTCACGCGTAGAAGGAAGCTGCACATAAAGGCTCCCTCGCTGAATGGAATAGAGATAAATCTCTCCAACGAAGTAAAGTACCTGGGTATAATTCTGGATACCAAACTGACTTGGAATCAGCATGTCGACAAAATCATGGCAAAGGCAACGATGTCGCTTTGGGCCTGTCGGCGGCTTATGGGAAAAACCTGGGGATTAAAGCCCAAAATCACGTATTGGCTTTATAGAACGGCAGTGATACCCATTGTCACCTATGCTGCCCTCGTGTGGTGGCCGAAGACCCAAAAACTAGACACGCAAAAGAAGCTGAGTCGGCTTCAACGTTTAGCATGTCTAAGCATCACAGGGGCCATGCAAACGACCCCAACCGCGGGAATGGAGGCAATCATTGGTCTCACACCGCTCCATCTAGTGGTACAAAAAGAGGGACTTGTGGCAGCCCTCCGACTACACCAGAGGAAGAAGACACTGCCGGGGGACTGGACAGGACACTTAGAAATACTGCAGCAAATCGACCCGGCCCTTCTGTCCAAACCGACGGACATTATGTCCAGGAAGCTCGAATTCGAATTACCGTTTAAGGTGTCGATCGAAGACCCCAAAACGGCTTTGATGAGAGTCAAGGAGTTTGGACGAGGGATATCAGCCTGGTACACGGATGGTGCCAAGAATACGAGAGGTACTGGAATAGGCATTTATGGGCCTAACCAAAACCACAGGAGCTTCATGGCTCTGGGCACGACGCCCACGATTTTGCAAGCAGAAACGATTGCAATTGATATGTGCGCCAGAGAATGCTTGGATAGGCACCTAAATGGCGCGCATATATACATCTGCTCAGACAGCCAAGCCGCATTAAAGGCCGTTCGAGCCTATAGTCACGGCTCACGAACTGTCTGGGAATGTCGAAGATCCCTCTCGCAACTGGCGAAGAACAACTTGTTGACCCTCATGTGGGTCCCAGGGCACGGGGATATTAAAGGCAACGAAGTGGCCGATGAACTCGCAAAAAGAGGTGCAAATGCCACTCCTATAGGACCAGAGCCGTTTTGTGGACTCCCCATGGCGCATAGAAGAGAGGTGGTGCAAAAATGGGAAGAGGACAGAAGACGTAAGTATTGGAACAACGTACCAGGTCTACGTCAATCAAAACGACTCCTGAAACTCGATCACAGCCACAAGGTGCTTGAACTCACAAGGAACGAGCTAAGAACTTTCACCGGACTCATGACAGGGCATTGTGCCCTCCGATACCATTTGCGGAAAATGGGAAAAGAGGAAAGTGGAAACTGCAGATTGTGTGATTCGGCAGATGAAACTACCGAGCACATACTATGCACTTGTGTCGCGATTGCTCACAAGCGTCTTTCACACTTCGGCAGGGACCGATTATCCCCCGAAGAAGTGAGCATTATCACCCCCAAGATAGTTACCAGGTTCATGGTGGACGTGGGACTGCTTGGGAAGTGATTGGTTAAGGGTAGAACAATAGATCTGTTAGGTCGCAGTTCACGAGAGGCTAACACACCTCACTAAGACCCTACTTAACCTATAACCTATATAACCTATATACGGAACACCATAAGAACCATCAAAAGTTTGACATCATTTTTACAGATGCCTCCAAATCCAGCAACAGTGTTGGGCATACTATATACAATCGACTAATTCTACACTTAGAAAATGACTGCCAATTACTGCATCCCTATATACCGCAGAAGCACTTGCCAACATTGAAGCCTTGGAGTGATCTATTAGCAACTCCAAGAAGCGGGCACTCATTCTCACTGACTGCTTATCAATATTGAACACGTTACAGAAAATCAGTCCACCTAGAACTAAAACCCCTTCCTCATTAAAATTATCAAGTGCGTTAGTGAACTGCAAGAACTAAATCGGATTTTATGTGGGTTAATGCTCATCATGGCATTCATGAAAATGAAGTAATCGATGGACTAGCGATCCTTATCCTGATTATAATTGTATGTTTAATATATCCACGAGGCACAAATGGAACAGCTACTGGAAATCTAAAGGCTCTTCACGTACTAACTATAAAATTCTGCACAATAAGGTGCCCAATGAAATTGGGTATATTAAATGCCACAGCGTTTCCAAATTCTTTTCTTCCATGGTATACCGTCTTAAGACAACCCATTGCCTCAGCCTATCTCATTTATATTACATTAAATTGAAAGATAATCCTCTCTGCCCATGCGGAATGTATGGCGATATCAATCATATTTTCCTTAAATGCCAAAATAATATAGGCAGCATGAACCACTTATATAAAGATCTAAAAAGTTATAATCTGGAATACCCTATCAATGTGAACTATCTAGTAAGTAAGAACGATATGTCAAGTCTGGAAGTTTTAGTTCGGTATTTGATCAAATCCGACATCAAACTCTAAGTTTCTATAGCATTCCTATAGAACATATTGTTAGTGGCTGAATAGCTAAAGCCTAAACAGAATTATTTTTGTATGTACCGTTGAAAGACAGTATTTGAAAAGTGTGGTTCGAAATTGTGTTATAGATAACCTCAACGCAATAATCATCTATGTCTGTAAATATGTTACTAATACAGGTGGATGACGTTGATGTGATTCTGGTTGGCACATTAACTGTACGCTTAATATTATATTCTCTCAACAAATTTAAGACTCTATTTGAATTTTTACCATTAATATTTAAGTCGCCACATATAATTATTCGGTGTTTATGTGATAGCTTTTCGAGACTTTCTGATAGATTATACTAAACATTCAATAAAATACAGGGAACAAACAGATATTAATAATATAAAATACTGATGTTTAAATAAATTTTTAATAAACACGAATAAATGGTACTCTATATCTTTTACATGGAAACCCAATATAATTAAATTCAATTGTACAATTGATTTAACCCTGATTACGCACGCGATTGACATAAATGACTTAGTTCTAGTATTTGATGAGACATTATCTTTCAAATCATACATAACAAACGTTCGTAACAAATCTTTACAAGTGTGGGGATTTGTATGATATGTAAGAAAGAGTTTTAGCGTTGCATGTTTAAGATCACTTTTGTGCATTAATACAATGCCACCTAGAGTATGAATTTGTAATATGGTATCCTTATACTATAACAGACATCAAATCATTGAAAGTTGTCAAATTTTTTTTTTCGGACAATGAAATATAAATTAGGTATGACAGATATTTCAAGTAATTACCAAAAAATTCAAAATGTATTACATTTTCTCTTGAAAATCCTAGAATTCAATTTGTATCCTAGAGTAGCAAATAAACGGCTCTATTGATTCAACATATATTTTAGAAAATTCATAAACTAAATACTGTTCTGCTAATTCTCGATACTAAGATCTCAACTTCTATTCCGAGAAAAAGTTTGTACATCTAATAATTCAATTGACTATATTATGAGATATGCGAATATTTTTAATAAATACGAGCCGTTTAAACTGTTTCATTCCTCTTTCAACAGTTTTAAGTAAAAAATTCACGATTTATATAAGTTAATCTGTCATTCATCACTAATATAAATTGTTAAATTTATGTATACCACACTTAAGTATATACACATACATTAAACATATACCAAATTACTCCTAACTTGGGTATAAAAGCTTAAGAGAACTTACACTCACGTTCTTAGAAACATACCATTAATTCTTACAACTCCCTTCCTTTGTCATGAATATGATTTTTTTAAAATAGACGTTTATTAATTGTCACACACTAATCACTAACTAATTCATTTCAAGGAAACGAAAAATTGTGCAAAATGAAATTTTTTGTATTTCATGTATAAGTTAGGATGGCACCATTCGTTACTATGATACAAATACGTTTCCAATCATTCTCATGTTTCAAAATTTGTTATAAGCATTCACCGAAATCAATCACACCGATTAAATTATTAATAAACAGGTCCTATATGTGACCCAACTGGCACACCAGAATAAACTGCTATTCTATCTGACAAAAATTATGAATTTTATCTCTTTGGGCCCTGTCAACAAGAAACGATTTTAACCAGTTGAAATATCTAAATTTAAGAAAGTTATAAATTTTGATAATTAAGTTCGGTTGACTTATAATAGTTCTAGGGTAGTATAAATATAGCTAATGTTGCATTAAGAATTGTAAAAAAGTTCATTAAATCATTAGTTCAGTGTTTAGCCCTAGAACAATTCTGCATAGACGATTTTTATGTTTAATTAACTAAATAATTGAATTTAAGGCTGAAACACTCCAGGTCGATAGCCATTTAACAGAAATTTTCTTGTTTAGTGTGACCAAATTATAGTTGAAACTATAAATAAAATATTGGAATATATAAAGAGTTTTAGATTCCGGTATGGCATTTTTTTAGAATAAAATTAACTTTACTAAGTAAGCACTTTATATTTGAATTACATATTCGTAACTCATTAGGAGCAAACTTTTTAAATATATCTTTTAATATACTTTATTAGAAAGGAGTGCAAAGATATAATATAAGTAAATAAATAAATAAGTAAACACAATAAAATCCTATATCCATTATATATAGAATGATTTAAAAGTAATCGATCAAACTTTCAATAACAACCAATTACGTTAGGGAACATGTATATTTTGAATTAACGCATATTATTAAGGGATTAAGCTCACACGCTACATTTCCCATTTCGTGTTTATCAATTTCATGGTTAATTTCATTTACATTCATTTTATAGCCAATTGGATTCGCATACGGGCGTCCCAATTTCACGGTCAATTTGCATACTTTTGTTGCGACTGCTCGCATTGATTAATACTCTGAAAACAGGCAAGAAGCCTTTTCGCAATTCTTATCAGCACGCTTTAATATGCATAACATTCATGTATATAATTTCGGAAATCAACCGTACTTTGCGACTTGCATTTTTTGCAATTAATTTTACCCACTAGTATATTATAATTTTCAAATTTATATACATACAAACATTATAGTATATAATTTTAGATTAAATAGCGTATACCATATAAAAATATGTAAATGATACACTAAATTAAATAAAAAAGTATGCTTTAACTATAAATAATATATAACAAATTATTTGTGGTTAAAATTTAGTTAAATTTTCAATTTAGTGATGGTAACGGTCACAACCATTCTCTTCATGTATAAATGATGCTTCATTTTCTAAAGAATTATAAATGATTTTAATTTTAATTATGAAATTATAATGAATGAATTTTTATACATATTTAGAAATCATTACTCGAATAGAACATATACTGAAAATTTTTAATTTGTTATAAAATACATTATTTATATAATAAAAAAGTGGAGTTTTTTTAAAACAGTACAACTTTTATTGAATCATTGACAGCTAATACTACATAAAAATGTATATTTGGCAGTAAATTACGTATAGTAACAATTGTATATAAAATATCTATTAATACATTTCCATTCACCTAATATAGGATTCATAACATAAAACACAGAAAACTTTGGACTTCCTAGCTTGTTTTCTATATAGTTTACAATTTTTTACTTCATGCATATTATACAATAACTCTCGACCATATGATTAGATATTAATAATGGTGGAAATACGATCCGTAGCCATATGGATAACCTCCGTACGGCCATCCACCATAGCCACCATAACCATAACCTCCAAGTAATCCACCGTATCCACCGTATCCACCATATCCACCATAACCGCCGTAACCACCATAGCCACCATAACCACCTAGGAGACCACCATAGCCGTAGCCCACCACCTAAAACATGAATATATTTTAATATGTAAAATTTACTAACATTAAAAATTGTTTGGTTAAACACATCTTAAATTTTAGAAATATAATTTAGGCAGAGTGTAAGTATTCCATTGTTATGTAAATGACATGAAAATTCATGAATTTATTTGAACAACCAAAATACTGTTGCCTAATAATAATCATACTTAACTTTAGTATGTGCTTTGATATTCAAATTAAGCATTAACAAATAATAAATAATTCACTCGTTTAGTGGTTAAAATTATTAATACATACACATATGCGACTTACACCAGATGGTGATGCTGAAGGTGCTGGCGATGGTTCTGCTGCAGGTTTACATCGTACCGATACAGCCATGAAGATACATAATGCAGTTATCTGAAACCAAACAAAAATAATTATATATTTTGCCCAATATATACTAGCAATTTGCAAATACCTTATCTCTCCATAAGGTTTTTATGACTAATGCTTTATTATTCAATATTACATTAAATAGTTTATTATGTGAGTTTAAAGTTATGCTGTAATTTTAATTTAGCTGGATATTTTAATTGCCCTCTTTCCTAAATACATCCAAACGTTCCACACTTGATTTTACTGTAAACTCTTAGAGAGTCTGCGTTGTTGTATCTACTGAAATAATAATTGATTGATGAGGCTGATAAATGTTGAAAGTTCATCTTCACTATGAATAAAACTATATAGTTACTTTCAAAAATATATTGTAAGACGCTACAATTGTTTCGCCACCATTTCTTCGCCTGAAGAAGCCACAGTGTGGCGAAACAATTGTAGCGTCTTACAATATATTTTTTAAAGTAACTAAATAGACTACTGAAATAAGTTTCCCTTTTTTCCAAACAGATTAAAAATTTATTAAAAATAATTAATATAAATAAATCTAATCTTTGATTTAGTTAATTGATAGTGTAATAATGAATTAATCTTATAATATCTATTAAATACACTTTATATAAACTAAGAACAACCTTTTACTGCTTTTTACATTTTGTGGCTGAAAGATCGTTAAATTGACAACACGATTTATAAGAAACACAATTACTATTATCTAAAGATTTTTATAGTATTAAGTTTAAAACAACTTCTAGAAAGTTCCAATAAATTCTAGATTATTGGTCATATAAAAACGACGCAACTAGTTACATTTTATTATGTGATATATGCATAATATACTCGGAGAGACTTTAGACAATATTGAGATGTTAATTAATTTCATTACTGATCAATATGAGCTGCATTAAATATTGCCAAAACTTATTTGTAAATTTAGCATTCATTTATAAAAGAAATAGTGATTTTGAGGATAATACTTCTTGTCGTACTGATTTTAATGTTGGACGTATTGTTGATACTAAAAAATATTTACAATTCGAGATGCACGGGTAACTATCTTTATACTTGAAGTTGACGATAAAGAACTACTTCAAGTATAAATATGGTTACATTTTCTTTTCCTCAATAACTTTCATATATCGAAGGAATTATTTTCTAAAGCACATCTCTTTTGGATTTCTGATTAGAGCCTGATCTCTTAGGCTTATGAGAGAAAAAAGAACTTTGTAAAAGTTTCTTTTCTGATACAGTCCATATTTTTGTTTCATTGCTTCGTCGATAATATTGGTTAAGATTTAAACTAATAACAAGATATTTTCTAAAAAAATGTCTAAACAAACTAGCAATTTTTTATTGGATTTTTGAGGTTCCACTTGGAAATGGAAAAAATAGTTTAAAGATTGGTTACACTATCTCTTTGACGTTATTATCAACAGTTATCATTAATTTAATTTAGATCATGAATAGCAATTTATATAATTTGATGTATTTAATTTAATCAGGCCTGCTTTTAAATATAAGTTAAATTTATTTAAATTTAAGTAACTCTAATGTAACTTAATTTTAGCCTTACTTTAAATTAATTTATATTTATATATTGTAATATCTTTTCTAATTGTTTTATTTATAGTTTTAAAGATGGTAGATGTTTGTCTTGTATTTTTGTCAGATAATGGAACTCCTAAATGTATTTTTGTAACAAGTTGTGAACAATTAGTATTTCTTGGCACGAGCTTATGTAAGAAGCGTAAATAAAAAATGATCTCCTGGTTCTTAAAGGTTACAACTTTAATGTACTCTTAAATTAATTGATTTCAAAATCTTCTTTATGAATTCTAACACCAAGGAATAATATAGCACTTGTAATGTTGGTACCGAGAACAATAAACCAATTCTTAAGATAAATCCCAGAATTCTCAGTTTGTTTACAATATTAGATACAAGAAATCTAAAATTTATGTTTTATCTGCCGCCTATTGAATGAAATTATATGACACTTTTTTTGATTAACAGTAATTTATTAATATCACACCAAGCTAAAATATTATTTAGATTTTCTTGCAATATTGAGGAATTTCATGATATATTTTAAAAACATCTGCCAACAACAAAACATGGCATAAGTTTATAGAGAGTAGTACTTATTAATAAATATAAAGTAAAGAAGTGGACCACAATGTGTACCATGAGGTAACCCAGAATAGACAAAAAACTCCTCTGATATAATTCTTTTATTCTAACTTGTTAGAGCCTATCTCTCGAAAACTAACTGATCTATTATATAATTCTTTCATTGAAATCATAATCCAAGAGTTAGGAAGCAGCACTTAATAATTAGCTTTGTTGAATGCCTTAGAAAAATTAGAGAAAAATCACTTGATTTCTATTTTCCAAATTTGTAAAAATTAAATGGGTTGAAGTTTTTAATGTAACTATAAGCTCATGCTGTTCTTTAATAAATATTTAAATCGGTTAAATATGCTGACATTGAACAATAATTAAAGGTTAAATATAAATGTTGATATAAGATAATATAATATTTTTGGTATAGCAGACAGTATACATACCCCCATAATTTACTATATAATTATTCGGATTTAACTTATAAATTGATGTTTCCAGATACTAGGTACGTAGCCAGATAGATAGACAAACATCTTTATTGAAGATAATATTATAATAATAATACGGCATAACAATTATTATGTTGCTTCTCTTTTTCTTCATTGACTTTCTTTCAGTCCAGTACGTAGCCATTTTTAATGAGCACATAAATAACATGTATAAAGGTTTTGAGATAGTAAAAATATTTTTTTATTCATAATGATGGTTGCGACCGAATATTTTTTTAACGAATTTTATATTACTAAAAACACGAGTTCCTTTTTAAATATCATACAAATTAAAGTGAGTGATATTAATAAAGGTACTCGTGTTTTGAAAAATGTATAAATGTATCACTACGTAGAACCCTCCACAATTACTTATTTACATTTTAAATTACTTTTGTTTTTAATGATAATATTAATTAATTATTTTTTATCAGGTTGCTTAACGAAAATATGTTCAATATGTTTCCTCAGTACTTAGAGTATTAATTTAGGGACAGATTTTACATTCTTATTTGATTTTAGATAATCTGCTATTCACTTTAGAATTTTTGACAGATTTTATTGAATCGTATTTATTATCCTATATATCCATTTCTTTACAGGTTTGATATATAAGAGTAACTTTTGTAGTTGAATATTGAACTTCTATTCTCCTATTCCACTTAAAATCTATTTGAAATTAATTATATATGTTGGAACGATATATTAAAAACAACAAAATTTAAATAAGTCGTATTATAAACCCATAAGATTAGTAAAAACAATAATAATAATATATTTATTTCCCAACAGAAAAAATAATTCTATTTATAGAGAAACTGTATAATATGATAGAAAATTTATAATTAAAGCTAAGTTATGAAACAGTATATCTAGAAACATCAAAATATTATCTAAGAAAATGATACATAATTACAAGAGTTCACATAGTTTGTTTTAAAAGCTAGTAATAGAATTCCCAAATATATCAACTAAATTATGGATTCGATTGTATAGGCTAATCATGTTAGACAATGGCGAGTTTAAATTTAATGTTGTACGACTTCTCAAAGATTGAAATATCTGAGGATTTCTACTTCCACAATGAGTATATTAATTGGACGAAGAAGGTTTGGATCAGCGATTATACTATTAATATTTTTGTATAAATAAGTGACTGAATTTATACAAACAGAATATTGAGAAATTTCATAATATATTTTTAAAAATTGATAGGAAATTATCGAATGTAACAGAATCATCTGGGTAATGTCTGTATTTTTTTAAAATAAAGGTATTTCCGATATCTTCGTTGCACTTTTTCAATTACATTTATCTATTGTTGACATGCAATTTATTATTATAATTCCAATAGGTTTAAATTTTAGTCTTCCATTTAGAATGTATCATCTCACTAAACGTCTTAAAAGTACTTATGTCCAGTATAGTTCGAAATAGTTATAAATTTTAATAATGGTTCAAATAATTTACACATAAAATAATTTTTAGTAAAAATGATGCAAACTGCTCGTATAGCATCTTACCGAACTTGGGATCATTTTACATACGCAATTAATATTCCAAAGAGTTGTGATGTCGATAAAGCTATTTGTTTTATTTTGAAATTTTAATAATACTAAGTTAAATCGTTTTATTAAAATAACTATATGTTATTTAACCTGAAATTATTTTACAAATTTTATAATAGAATTACATTTTTTAGACTGAGAGCAAACAGGAAAATCTAGCTCTTTTAAAATAAATCGACGCCTCAAATTAAAAACAAAACCTAAGTCACTGGAATTAATATTCAATTTATGTATATGCACTTATAGGTTTAAGCTAGCGTTACATTAGATTTTTTTAATTTATTTTATTTCTATTTTTAGCTCCAATTTTCATCATATACAAGGTTATTCACGCTATACGGCACGGAATATTGTGACTTTCAAAAAGTTTCATTTTGGGAATACATGGAGGTCTACTAGGGCTACTTTTTAATTAATTTCATAATATAGTATAGTGTCCCAAAAACCCTAAAAGTATCAAAATAAGTGTGTGTTTTAATAAGGGTTTTAATGACTAAACCTTAAGGTTTTTGAAATAATTTGAATTTTGTAAAAACTAACCTAATTTTCATATTTCAAATACTTAAAAAGTCATTAAGTTTTGTATACCAAATTTACACTGAAATGTAACAATAGATCATATTTTATTTTTCAAGTATAATAAACTTGCCATCTTATGCAGGGTGTAAAAATATTGGAATTAAACAAATGAGACCTTTAAATATAATAACTTCATTTATTTAAATGGAAGACCTTATTCTTTAATTTATCAGCAAATGCACTTTTTAATCACCTATCGAATGGTATTTACATCTAAAGCCTTAAGAAAATGCCAAAATCTTGTTTATTGCACCATATTAGTATTTCTTATTTTAATAATATTTAATATTTCGTATGATATTTAGAAACATTAGATAATTAATTTAGTCACTTTAGTTTAAAAAGCCTGTATTTTGTTATAGTTGTGTAATTTTGCTTTATTTTCTCTAGCGATGTAAACTTAGCATCTCAATTGTTACGATCTTACAAAAAGTCTTTAATCAACTTGTATCTAACATAGTTAAAGTGAGTTTTAACAATGGTTCAAATAATTTACAAATAAAATCGCATTTTAAAAGTATGCTAACTGCTCGTATAATTTGATAGCATCTCACCGATGGAAACTTTTAACGTACACGAGTAATATTCAGGCGAGTTGTAATACCGAAAAATATATTTGTTTTATTTTGAATCTTCTGATTTCACTTCATTTTATTAAAAACCATTCACTTAATCGATTCTTGTTTAATTCATTGATCAAATTATTAATTATATTGGATTAAAATTTCTGTAATATATAGCTGTGTTATTTAGCCTGGAAATATTCTATTATATATAGATAGTCCACATACGGCATGACCATGGAGATATTGAATTTGGAATCGTTCGGTAACCTATCGTAGAGATTGATTTTAATAATAAATTTGATGTTTAAAGAGTAATGTGTATTCGTCATGATATCTCGATATTCGATATTGTTAAAACAAATAAAAAATAGAAGAAGTAACAGTTAATCTTCACAATTTCAAAACAATTTATCTTAGAGATAAAAACATACATACTCCGAGACTTTATGTCTTAAGTATTTAAAACTCCAAAACCAAATATTTTTATTAGACACAATAGAATTATTTTTTTTAAACAATACACTAATTTTTTTTAAATACTCCATTAAAATTTCACTATAAGTTTGCAATTTGCTTTGATGTGAAAAGCATGATTTTAACTAATAAATGCCTCAAAATTATATAGGATATTTAATAAATAAATTAAACCATATTAAATATCATTGCTAAATTAGAACTTGTTTAGGCTTTTCAGATAGATGTAAAACAAAATTTGGCTTTCTACTTGGCGTCAATCAAAATTTAAAAAATTAAATAAATGTATGACGCATATTTACACTCGAGACATAAATTTGAATATTGATCCATTCATTATATTGAGACATTTCGGTAAAACAACTTGTAAAATGGTTCAAACCCTTCTAATAATCAACAAATTGTATATGGGTGCAATTTATCTACTACATTATTCAATTCGAGAGGAAAAAAAAGATTAAATAAACAAATCAGGTGTTAACCAAATTGTACAATCTAATAGTTTATGAATAGGTCAAAGTGGAAGCTTTGGAGAAGAAATATATGACTTGGGTATTACTATCAATTGTAAATTTACATTCACTACTCTCATTTAAAATATTGTTAACGGGACTGTAAAAATGTTCGGATTAGCTACTGGACTTGGAAAATATTTCTCCATATATACTCTAATGCTTCTTTACTGTTTACTAGCTTGTTTACTAATTGAATATGTCACCATTATTTGATTCCCTACTAACAATATTTAATAATTAAGGGTTGTTTATAGAAAGGCACTTGTTTGGTTTAACAATTTTTATGATTTATTCCGACTAGTTTCGATTTTTACATCATTATCTAGGAATTCCTCGGAATAAATCAAAAATTGTGAAACCAACCAAGTGCCTTTCTATAAACAACCCTTAATATTAAAAGTGTTTCACCACGTGATAAATGAGAACTAAATTCAACAAAAAAAAAATTAATAAATTTGCTAGAATGGGTCCAATACATACAAATTTGTTTCATGTTTATGGTATTGTTACCAGAAATAATACTTATAATATTTAAATTATATACTCATCGCACAAATTATGAATCAAATAATTGTACATCGATGAGAATAGTCTGGAATAGAATACTTTGATTTATTTTACACTAATTTAAATATGTTCGGCAATGGCCTGCATTCACTAAACCTCTACTTACAAGATTTGAATTATTTATATGTTGATATGTTAAAATTTAGTGTAATCCTATGATTGTACTTATGTATACCTGATGTAACAAATTATATTATCCTATGTTTATTGAGCTACTGGTGCCATAACTGTTATTTAATTTAATAAATAATAATTTCAAAATATTAAAACATTTCATAAATATACAGTAATGAGTCTTACTAAGACTACAAACCAAATCACTTATTGAAACTAGTTCTCTGATTAATATACTGAATATACAAAAGTAATTTGCATACCACAAATAGCACATCTAACAAATGAATGTATTTATTTCTGTCAAATAAACTAAAATAATTAATTCAAACAAATTAATACCAAAATGTTTCACCACGGGTTAAGTGAGAAACTAATTCATCATATACTAAAATAATTAAATGTACGTCAAACAATTTGTGAATAAATATGGTGTAAATATGGCCTATAGTCAAAGCAGACCCATACTATTATGTATTTATTCATGTATATTGTTAATATTTGGGTATAATATTGTCTGACAAAATGTTGCGTTATACAAGTTTTTTCTACATTGCTATAATTATACAATTTTATTAGCATGCAACTCCAACAAGTCTTTGTTAGTCTAAGAAACGACTAAATACTGGAGTATCTTGTTTACTGTTGTTTATAATGTTAAATCTATATAAAATAGGTTTAGTTCTTTCCCAAATATATATTTATATATTTTCCTTATGCATTATACAATTACCCATTTCACGTTTTATTACACAACGTATGATTTACCTGTTTAAAATTTATGTAATTTATGTAATTACATACTGCCTATTGTATTACATACACTAGTTTCAATGTAAAATAATAGTTTTCCGTATTCCATGAAGAGAAAGTAGAAATTATATACCTACATTTTTTTAATACCAAGTTTACTCAGTATTTAAGTGTCCACATCCTTCTGACACACGTGTTTTTTTAACCTTAAATACTTTCAGATGAAATAATCTGGTACATTATTATATAATTTATTATAGAGGAAATAAGTCGGCATTTTATATAGTAATTGTCAACGAAACACAGTATTCATCTGCATGATCAATTACTTCTGAGTTTTGACTTTATTAGAAGTTCATAAATATTTAATGACAATATTACACTTAAGTGAAGGGTACCTGATTCACAGAATATCGTCTTAAGTACTAAAATAAGCTTTAAAAACAATCATTTTATTTATGCCGTGAATGTGCAAATCACTTCTATTCATCATGTCTTCCCAAAATTAAAATAACTATGATGTTATTGTTTAATGAATCTTATTATAAGTTGAAAAGAAAAATAATTTATTTTTAATTTTTAAGCTGACACATCTACATATAATTTGATAACGTGAAAAATTATCAACTTAATCAGCATTTTACGCTTTATCAAAATAACATTTTCTACTGACATGAGGAAACCTATACTTCTGCATAATGTCGTAATACACATTATATTTGAATGGGAAAAGGTGAACGAATTCTGTACATACTTATAAGATTATTACATTAGAAGCAATGTCAAATTAAAAACGTTTAATACGAATATTCTGAATAATAAATTGAAGCAAATATATGCACATTAAGAAACGGAAAAAATTATACATACTTTATTCTTTCTGTTATAATCAATTAGACTATAATATTATATTACTAACGATTAAAAATATTTTGATTAGTAGTATTTTTAAATCATTTCCCCCTTATTATTTTATTACTAGATAAACTTGATGTACAATATGTTCACTGTTTTATTTTATTAGCAATATTAATTAAACCACTGTAGTAAAACTATATAGTATAAATTAGTACTTTACTTACAACAATTTTCATCTTGATGCCGTTGTGCGAGTATGTCACAGCAATGGGTGAATCATTGCAAGTTTTCTTTTATATATGTAATTATTAGAAACTAATTTTCAGCAATTAATGATACGGGTCGTCCTTCACTTTATTGATTTATCGATTAAAAACTACGCGAGTGTGTTTAAATGTAATTAAGAAATTAACGGGGACAGGCGAATACATTAAACTTTGACAATTCGCATTTTATTTTCTTTTCTAGATGCAGTGCGTACATTGATTCCTGTTTTCTCCTAATTACACTTGTTTCGAATTATAAATTATTTATAATTGGAAATAAACTATAATAATAATCCCGACAATAAAAATATAATTAAAAAATATTTTATAATCAAGTTTAGCTTCACGTAACTCTTCTAATCAATTTATCAATAAAAATATAAATTATTTTTTAATATTTTCATATTAATGCAGCTTTAAAGTATTTAATTAATAACATGTACATTATTTTCCTATAAAAATGATTGTTTTAGATATTAGACACCTTTTTAAAATACTGCCTAAATGTTCAAATATTTTGTTAATAATTTTTATAAATTATTTAATTAATTTTCAAGTTTTGTGAATAATCCTCTAAAACAAACGCGACAGTCAATAACTTACAAAGTAACTAAAATTAAATTATGTAGATCTTCAGTGATATTGTGAACATTTGTCGTGCCCACATAAAATCAACAAATTTTCACATAAATAAGTAAATAGTATGGTTAATTGGCAATAGTTTTGTACAATAGCAATAGAGTGACAAGGGTCATCCTAAAAACCACTAAAAATGAATATCTAGTTATTAAAATTTATTAAAGAAATCTATATTATATATTTATATAAGGAGAATAAATAATAAATTTTCTGTGAAACAAACCAAGTGTTTTTAATTTCTAATCAATGTATATTATATTTTTAGATACAGTTATGAAACATTAATTATTATTATTATTATAGTAGAATATTGTATTTATTATTAAACGAATGCAAACTCTAAGTTTCAAGGTGCAACTAATTAACCGCCTATAATTTTATCACTTGCGCCGCAAATAACGGTCAATTGAATAGTGCATTAATTATGTATGCAATTTTCAGATGCAATTAAGTCTAATCTGTTATTTCAAAATACAGCTTTTGATCGAGTATATTTATCCAATTACAGACAGTTGGCATGTATTTATTACAAGGGAAATTTATAATCACCCGATAGTTCAATCTTGAGAAGTGAAAGTTTGTGCTATAAGGATTGCATACGTAATTTAGGTATATAAAATTTATTCAAATAAATAATTTTATTTGGTGATAATTGTTAACACAAAATACTTATAAATTTATAAAACTGTATATTGTTAATTATCATAAACAACAATGTAATAAAGTTATTTTTCTAAAAAGTAATAGAAAATATATTCATTAAGTGTATAATGCTTGTCATCTTAATTATATTTTGGCGGAGGAACTTTTATAACTGAATTTATTGCCTTGTGGTTAATGCAGGATTCTTTTAATAATTTTAACCCATTTTATATGTAAATTATTATTACCTGAACTAAGCAATTTATAAGAAGATTTTGTTATATTATGTTGGTTTAAACATTTTTGTTTTTAATAAAAAGGGGGAGACATGAGGTAAGGATATTTTTTCACTATACAAGAAATGCATTGATTAATTAATTTAGTTTATAGAATTCAAGCGAGTTTGGTGCTGGCCTGACCAAATTATACAGATGAAAATTATAGGTTTTGTAAAATTGTGCAGGAATATCAAGAAAATACAATATATCAAATTATAGAATAATTAATGTATTTATATTAACAATATTATTTATAATTATTACTGTTAACTATAATTATAGGGAAATTTATCTGCAGTTGTTCATATGATAAGAAGATCCAGGGCAACGCTTGCATTAGGTTTATTTTATAAATTATTTATACTATATATGCAAATAAAGTTTTATAAATACATCTAAATACGAGGGTGGATGAAATATAAACCACATTTTTATTATTTATCGGTACTGAATGTATTGGAGATAATTGTCAAGGGGAAGGAACGACGTTGATTTGATCCAGTAATGCTTAATGCACCAAGTCTGTACATACGTCTGTTGAGCAACGCATTATCATTAAACATTTGGCACAGAAAGGCTTAAAACATTCCGAAAGTTTCTGTACAGTTTGCTGATAATACACTTTCGAAAACACAAGTCTACGAATGGCATAAAAAATTTTAAGTGGCCGATCAAAACGTGAGTTATAACATGGTATCCGTGAGCTGACTTGCAGTATAGGAAATTGCTGCAGAGAAAGAGGAATATCGTACAAGAGTGCTCAATCAGTCATTTCCAATGAGTTAGGTTACCAAAAATTATCGGCAAGGTGTTCACAAAGCGAACCGCGTTGCTGTCTGTGAAAGGCCTTTGGCGCGATACCAAGCAGGGGGTGATTATTTTTTAAGAATCTAAACTAGCAATCATGGAGTGGGGACAACCTGGAATTGCTCCATCTAGAAAAGCCAAAACCCGTCTGCCTGCAGGAAAAGTTCTTGCAACTGCTTTTTTTATATAAAAGGCATACTGCTTGTTGATTTCCTTCATGAGCGACTTACAATCAATGCTAAATATTATTACAAGCTACTTCATGAAGCCAAACTGGCTTATTGATAGAAAAGACGAGGCACGCCCATCCGAAGTGTGATTCAGCTTTATGACAAAACTCGACCAAACACAGCTACTTGTATTCGAAAAAAATAAAAAAAATTAATTGAAAAATATACGAACACTCGCCCTATAGCCCCGACTTTTTCCGGTGTGATTTTCAAATGTTTGGTCTACTCAAAGATTAATTGGAAGGACGCCATTTTCTCGGTAACCAAATCGTGGAATCGTTCGTGAGCAATTGGCTGAAGACTGAAGAACTTCCACTTCGCTGGGAAAAATGTGTACATAAAAGCATAGGATATGTAGAAAAATTAAATATTATTATTAAATAAAACATACATACTTTTTTAAAACTAAATCCTCGTTTATATTTGATTCAGCCTCGTATTAATATTTTAAATCAAAATTTAAAAAAATAATATTAGATTCTTACACACACTTTGTTAAAAAAATCGATCTTAATGTGCAAATAGATTATTATTATATAACATTTTTTTATAAATTTAATACTTTCCAAGCTACATTCTTGATGGAACAAAAATTTAATAGGTTTGTTTGGATTAATGCACTTGTTGTGTTCCATGTTTTTATTTACAGTTTCCTGACATATGTTTCGAATTTCACAATTCATTTTCAAAGGAGTATAAGTTGTAACTAAATAAGCGGTGTGTTTTACAGGTAATATATAGCGAGATACAATTGTAATCCTACATAATGAGATGCCCCCCCATTGACATTTCTTGGTTATTATTGACTATGGGTTTGCCGTCTTTAATTGCCCTTTTTATCTCCATGCCCTCTAATAGGTTTAATTTTAATCCTTTATCCTGGAAGTGTAGCGGTTTAATCTCCCCTAATTGATGATTAGTTTGGATACAATGTTCTGCAATTCCAGTGTGACCTATATTGTTTATTATGGAATTTTTGTGTTCTTTTAATCTGGAGTTGAAATTTCTGCCTGTTTGTCCAACATATATGGAATCGCAATCTTGGCAGCTTAGTTGATAAATTCCACATTTAGACAGGGGATCTCGTATTTGTAACTTGTTGTTCACTATTAAACGTCCTACGTTGGTTTTATTAACTTGAATGGCCGATATGTTATGTTTTTTGAGTTTTTTGGTTATTTTATCGCTTGTTCTTCCCGTATAATTAATGGCACAATGATGTGTTTGTTCTGTAGAGGTGTCTTGTCCTTGATATAAAGTTTTGGCGATTAAAGATCTGGATTTCTTCTTTAGAATTTTATTGACTAGATTATCTGTATAGCCGTTGTTTTTTGCGATTATTTTAATTGTTTTGAGTTCCTTTTCGTAATCATCTTTGTTTAGTGGAATGGTGATTAGTCGGTGTATATATGAATTTAATGCCGCATGCTTTATCTGAGTGGATTGATGAGAATTATTTGGAATTATTGTGTCTGTGGTAGTAGGTTTCCTATATATTTTATATGAAAGTTTATTTAATTTACGACTGGTAGTGATGTCTAAAAAGTTAAGTGAGTCGTCTTCTTCTACTTCCATCGTGAATTGGATGTTCGTGTTGATATCGTTGAGGGTGTTTAGAAATTGATCCAACTGTCTTTTTGTGCCTGTCCATATACAAAATATGTCGTCAACATACCTGCACCAGAAATGTACGTTTGATAGATTATTATTAATAGTGGCAAATAGTTTTTCTTCGAAATGTGCCATATACAATTCTGCGAGTAGTGGTGACAATGGTGAACCCATGGCGAGACCATCCTTCTGGAGAAAATATTTGTTGTCGAATGTGAAATAATTTTGATTCAGGCAGGTGTATAGCAGAGATAATATTTCCTCGTGATTTTTTGTATTAGATTCTCTTAACTTTTGTTCTAAGATAGTTTTTACTTCTTCTACTGGTATTGAAGGAAAGAGGTTTTTGACATCGAATGACACCAAGATGCTTCGTTGTGGTATAATCAGGTCCTGGGTTTTATTCACGAATTCTGTTGAATTTTTTACTGAAAATTTTGATGTGCATTGGAATAAATTTGGTATGAGTTTAGTTAGGTAGGTGCATAGTTTCTTTGTGGGTGCGTTGTTATAAGCGGCTACTGGACGAATAGGTTTGTTGGGTTTATGTAATTTTGGTAAGCCATATAATATGGGAGCTGCAATACAAGACAAGATACAATTGTATCTCGCTATATATTACCTGTAAAACACACCGCTTATTTAGTTACAACTTATACTCTGAAAATGAATTGTGAAATTCGAAACATATGTCAGGAAACTGTAAATAAAAACATGGAACACAACAAGTGCATTAATCCAAACAAACCTATTAAATTTTTGTTCCATCAAGAATGTAGCTTGGAAAGTATTAAATTTATAAAGAACGCTAGTGACGCCAAGTTAGCTACAATGTATAAGAAGACACTAATTAAGAAAAAACGGTGTAATAATCATTTATTTTTCAACACAGAGTGCATCAAGAACAAACTAACTCCGAAATACATGAAATTGACCACTGCGAATAAATCAGTAGAAGCAAGAAATTCAGTCAAGAAGGCAACACTATATTGGCTCCAACTGGAAAACCGCAAATGGTATGGTAGGAGATTCAATTTAGGACAACACCTAAAGGTTATCCATACAGAACTACTAAAACGCTGCGACAATATCACCTTTGACTACTTCTTTTTTCAAACAAATGAAATAGTTGACAATGTTATTCATGAACATTACACAACACAAAGGAAGAAACTTAATAAACTAATTCAAACCAAACAAGCACAAGAAGCAGCACCAATCATCAACACATCACCAAACTTTTTTCCGAGGATAAAAAATCTGTCCGATATTGAATTTACAAAAGAAGAGTGTACATTAATGGAAAAAGGCTTGAAATTTTCCCTATACCCAAAAAATCAGAAACAAGAATACGAATCCCTGGCAATCGACTCAGAGATCGCACTACACCGCGCTAAAATAGAATCTCAGATGGAAAGGAACAATTTCTCGAGTCTCATCAAAGAAGAATATTACCGTTCCCTTCAACAAAAACGAAAGCGAAAACCGAACGAATGGAATACCATCAAAACCATTAAAACAAAATGCGAATCCAACG
>OZ018387.1:80196680-80357958 GCA_963969525.1 Ontholestes murinus
CATCTGGATCAAAATAAAATATTATAGAAAGGTTCTAAGTATTTTAATCAAAGTTATTATTATCTTCAAGTAACTCAATCAACCCACTTAAACTTAAACTAGTTTCTCAGCTGGCTTTTGCTAATATTTTTTGCGAGTATCAAAATAAGATATATAATATTTTGATATTGCCAAAATTGTAACAAATAATTTCTACAATTCTTATGGTTATGTTTGTTCATAAAAATAACATTAGAACTTCGAAAACTTTTTAAATTATTAGTCTATTAATTTTTAGACTTATGAGACTACAAACGCTAATTTTAATTAAGAATGCTTTTTGAAATAAAATTCGCCATCCTCTCACCATCCTTAAAAAAATTAAAAAAAAAATATATAGAAACCATCGACAAAATATTACTATTCTTGAATATTTAATACAAATAATTCTTATACACAAGTTTAATAATAAGGAAACAAATACAAATCCAACTCATACTTTGAGTAGGAATGAAGACAGGCTAAGGAAGCTTAAGTATCGTCATCTATTATTTGACGCATATTTTCAATTATCAGTTATTATTGTTTAATTTTTGTATGAAACAATTCTTAAGCATAAAAAAATTTCATATAAAAGAAGACATCATCAACATACTACAACTAATTAATAGAACATAAGCATACTCCAAATTTTGATCTCAAAGTACTACACAAAGGGAAGGATGGATAGAAACTCACATTTACACTATTGGAAAACCTGTAAATTTATAAAAATAAATCAGAAAATTTAGGATTTTAACCCGTTTTTTATAAGAATGTTCATCCCGGTGACTGCTCAAGCCCCACGTCCTCTCCACTCACACCAACAAAAACCACCGTAGTATTTAGGAAATCAAATGCAATTTAAATGTGTATTTTTCACCTGAAGAAGCCACAGTATGGCAAAACAATTATAGTATCTTAAATTATTATTAATTAGATTTAAAAAATTTAGGGCGAATTTTTGACAATTGGTTTTTGATATTAACAAACATATCTCTTTGTTAAAAATGAAATGATAACCCTTATTTTAGGACCCCGTATTCCGTATGCATAAATGGTGATGTGGCCATCATAGTACTTTCCCTATATTTTTCTCAAAAACTATGAGGTTTACGCAAAAAATCTATTCTTTATAATTTGTTCACTTTTAAATACTCTACAAATGTTTGTTATATAAATTTCATGTAGCTCCAATAGTTTAGTAGCAATTTGCAAAAAATATCAAAATTTTCAATTTTTATTTTTTTTCTCAAAAATTAAGAATTTTATGAAAAATATGTTTTTACAAAACTTATTCAGTTTCTCATTCCCTTCAACTTTTATTTGAAAATTTTTGTAATATTTTTCATATTAAAAGAAATATCAGAAAAAAAGAAAAAACGGCCTCGAGTAAACATCCACTTCCGGTTTTTGAATGTTCACCAAAAGCTTTTCAGTTCCAGTTTATAACGATAAAACCTTAAGTTTAAAGTTTCATCTTAATCGAATCATTCGTTTTTGAGTTACAGCGCCCACATACATTTTCACGCACGAAAACAATACTTCCCCTATACAGGGAGTCTTGTTAATGCGGGGAAATGGTTGGACCATAGATTCCTGGGGTCAAAATATGACGATTTAACGCAACTTATCTATATCCAAAAATTTACGGTTAAGCCGGAATTTGGCTTCAAAGTTTCAATTTTTTTTATATCTTTTGTTTATAACAATTGAACGCTTTATTTGATTTGAATGAAATTTATTTTTAATTACTACCATAATATAATACATCATTTCAGTTATTATGACCATTATTGGTTAACAAGAAGTATAAGAAACAGTAGTACCACCACTTAAAACTAAAATATTTTTTTATTGGTGGATCTAATAAAAATTTAAAAAATAGTTCTTAAAAGACCATTTAATTAAAAAACTTTTTTATCTCTTAATAATATTTGATATCTTTTAAGGTTTTCCCACAAAAAAATAAAATATATATTTTTTATCTACTAAAAACAAAATCTAGTTTTTCATCGAATCGAAAATAAATGTTTTTCGTGGCCGTCTTTGTTTAAAAAATGTAAATTATGTATAATAATAATTATTTAGTGTCTTTTAACAATTAATTGTTAACTTTATTATTAGAGAGCGGATAAAAAAGCTTAAAAAATGTGAAAAAAAGCACTTAAAAAGGCACAAAATTTAGAGAAAAAAAGCATTAAAAAAGCATAAAAACAGGAAAAAAGCATAAAAACACGAAAAAAGCACTAAAAAAGCATTAAAAGGCACAAAATTTAGAGAAAAAAAGCATAAAAACACGAAAAAAGCACTAAAGAAAACTATATTTTCTTGATATGTTACACGTTTATCAACATATTTTACAAAGAAATTTGGCTTAAAACTAAAATAAACATACTCTCTTTACGCAATATATAATATCATGTAAGTATTTAAAAATTAAATTGTAATTTTGTATACGTTTCAAAATAACTAAAATCTATTCATAAAAACAGTAGATCATTAAATGTTGTTCTAAGGGTTTAATTGTAAAAATTATTACTTCTGACGCTCAATAAATTTTTGAAAGTAGAAAAGCTTCTCTTTATTTAATTATAGCTGGATCCATTTGAAAATTGCCATTCAAAATCAAGTTTAATTTATTTAATATTAAAAATCCTTCATTTTCAACGAATACTTCTTTCGATATTATTTTGATTTCTTGGCCAATGCATGCAGGTATTTTCTAAATTAAATGAATCTGCTTTTATAAAGATTTGATTGTGTTGCTCACAAAATTTAAACGCGATTTTATGTAACTCAATTGTTTTGAAGGAAGCTCTTGTTTCTTAAGAACTGTTTAACAGTCTTTAACTGATTTGCTTGTCGTTTCGGGAAAGTTGTATATAACCTTATTAAATTCTTCAAAATTGTTCGCATAGTACATTGTAGCATATAGCCAAATTCCCCATTTTGTTAGCACTGGTTTATGGGGCAGTGAGATATCAGGTAATGACTTCTTGAATAATTGTACTCACAGAAGAATATAAGAACTATTTTTCCATATTTAATTAAATCTACAAATGGAAATTTCATTCTTATAGTTTCAGAAATTCGTTTCTATTTATGTGCTAAACTTGTACAATGCACAAAATGCATTATTAGTAAAATTTTGTAACTTGGTATTGTCTACGGCAAAAATAAGCTTGTCAGTCCATCATTTATGAATTTTGCTATAATGTTATTATCAGTTTTCTTCAATTATTTTGTATATATCAAAATACTATTGGTCGGATGTCTTCATGTTAAACTCATATTATTAAATTAAACAAGTCTGTGGTTTCATCCACACCAAACCACATATAATTATTGTTAATAATATCTTTAATTTTTTGTATGGTTTCATAGTATCTAAGAGCTACATAATTTTTTCTCGGGAATGCGTATTTTACAATATTTTCCAAAGAAAGATTTAAATGCATTATTTTGTAATTTTCTTAAAGGAATATTAGAATGTAAAAGTATTTTGCACAAATGTGAATTTAATTGAAGATGATGCTAAAGATTGTGAAATTGTGCTGTTTTGTTAGTTCAGCTTTGAACTTTTTCAAACGTTCTTGACGTAGTGTTGTTATAACATGTTTTACATACAAGTCTTGACTAGTTAGGATGCAGTTGGGAACTAAAATAAAACTTACTATTTTTAAACATGCCTTACAAAATAATGTATAATTTTCACTTATTAATTCTGGATAGCCTCTAATTCTTGTATTGTGGTTTTCACCTTTTGCATTATGGGTTAAATATACATGTGAATTATATAATATAATTTATCTGTGATTCCCCAGGTTAATACGATTCACGCATATAGTAATTTTTGATAAATAAGCAAAGTTTTTGGAATGTCAATTCAATAGTTTATGAATGCGAGTTTGAATATGAAAATTAACGAAAACGGTCGATTTAACGAGCGCCAGTCGTCCCATCGGTACTTTTGCCGAGAGAAGGAAATTGATACGGTTGCAGAACACCTGATTATTAGCTATCACTTAAATTTGTTTACATTTAATACTTACTGGGGCCCCTATTTATTTTTTAACGACGTTTACATCCGGAATATCATAGGTGTGATTCCTATGAAGCGTTTGTCTGTATTATCTGAATAATGAGACGGTCTATTATATCTACTTATTTATAAACGAATCCATTGTAAATTGGTAATTTATACTAATATTTATTAATAATAAAATTCATTATAATTATTGTATCATATTATGAAGATTTTTAACAATTATGTTGTCAAAAGACAGATTTTTACGAAAATTCTCTATATTAGCACATTAATTTAATATCAGCGTGAAATTATTATTAAATGTTTTTTAAATGTTTAAGAAAATGCTCCAAATAAGCATCAAAATCTAAAAAAAGCATGAAAATAAGCATAAAAAGTCAAAATAAGAACAAAAAGTCAAAATAAGCAAAAAAGCCCAAAAAACTTAGCGCTAAGTAATCACATTCTTCAAGATTCGTATAGATATTAAGAAATTTTTTCGATGCTATTAATATTATGGATAAGCATAATGCTAGAAATCCGCTCTCTATTTATTATAGTTCATAAATATTTATATTTGGAACAAACAGATATCTTGTTTGTATTAGGATTTTGCAAAGAAAATTGTTTGAAAAATGTTAGATCTTGTTTTGATTTACTTTATTAATTGATATTATTTAATTTTTATTCAATTGAGTAAGTTTATTTACTTATTAATGAGTGCATAATGAGTATACTATATTCATATTTTATTTTTTTGTGCAAAAACCGTACAAGATATCAAAAATTAGTAAGAGTTAAAAAAGTTTTTAAATCTAATGCCCTTTCAAGTAGATTTTTATGGATTTTATTGGATGCACCAATAAAAAAATATTTTAGTTTTTAAGTGGTGGTACTACTGTTTTTTATACTTCCTGTCAATCACTAATGGCCACAATAACTGAAATGATGTATGATATTATGGTAGTTATAAATAATAAATTTCATTCAAATCAAATAAAGCGTTCAATTTTTATAAACAAAAGAAATAAAAAAAATTGAAACTTTGAAGCCAAATTCCAGCTTAACCGTAAATTTTTGAATATAGATAAGTTGCGTTAAATCTTCATATTTTGACCCCAGAAATCTATGGTTCAGTCATTTCCCCGCATTAACGGGACACCCTGTATATACTATATAGGGAAAGTAATATTATACTATATAGGGAAAGTAATAACTTATTCGTCAAATCATATAACTTATCACTCATTATCTTGGCGTCGACTGTGCCAAATGCGCAAGAGAGGACTAAAAATAAACTTGCCACGCACCTTTCTTTGTGTAAATTTGTGTTGATCAACTTCATCAACTCTATGGTTGCAGTTTCTGTCGAATGTCTTCACGGAATCCATGTTGATTTGGTTTTATTATTTTCTTCTTGTCTCTTAATTTCTAAAGTTGCTTTAATGTAGTTGTCTCGCTTACTTTTGCGAAACGGCTTAAAATTGCTTTGGATTTCTACTTCATCTCTGCTTCTTTTTTTACGCATTTTAATTACTCTTGCAGCTTTCAGTGTTTCGGGAAAAGTTGCTGAAGTAAAACATAACTTTACTAAATAGGTAATCTGTGAAACTATCTGGTTTACTACCGATTTTAAAATGTTGGTAATTATTCCATTGTTCCATGTATTTACGTGGTTTAGTTTCATAATTACTTCTCCTTCTTCTTCCATCTCCACGGGTTCTAGAAACATTGTGTTAGAAATCAGTTGTGGTCGTGAATTCTGTTGATATGCAGTTCCCGTGTTGGGCATTTTATTTCTTGGTGATCACTGTAGAAGTATTCTGCAAATACTTGTGTGTTTACTGGTGTATTTATTATTTTCATTTAACCTTTTTTAAAATGAACTACCACATAGTAACGGTCGCTACCATCATTTTCATTAAATGTTTATACATTAACATCAATAGGTTTTTTTGAATTTTGTGAGATATGTATATTCAGGCACGTACATTAGTTAGTTTAGAAAAAAAATGTATATTACCATTAGTTTGTCTATAGACTGATATGGTCTCGGATAACTATGAAAGGAATTCCGAAATAGGCTTATTTTAATACCGGCTATTTAAATTATTTAAATCTTACTTTTCCACGCCAATTTTAAAAGGAGTTAAATTTATTAATATTCCCACAAGGATTCAAACTCTTTTGTCCTCTTGATAAACTATATCTTCTATTTCATTTTTAAACACTGAATAAAACACTTACTATGTTTTTAACCACTATAATTTATTATAATATATAAATATATTCCAATGTGTACGACTTAAGTATCAAATTTTGACGGTCATTTTCAAGTTGATAATGACCGTCAAAAGTCTAAACCTAAATTATAGTGGTTAAAAACATAGTAAGTGTTTTATTCAGTGTTTATTATGAATTACCACGTAGTAACGGTCGCAACCATCATTATGATCAATTTCATTTTTATTGCCATAAATATGTATATACATATATTTATTGACAAATTTTGTATATATTAGCAATAGAATATTAAAAACATGAATGAGGTTTTAATGTATTAATTTGTGAAAAAACTTTTGATCAGAAATCTTTTTGCCTTGTTTTGTCCAGTCATACGGCGTCAGTCGTTAACGCGTAGATGGATGAAATAAAATAAAATATGGTTGAATTAGGTTTTTTAATCTTAGGATTTCTATGAAGACAATATAAGGATAATATGTGGAAGTTAAAAAGATTTTTGGAGAATTTTTCTGATAGAAATCGAAGGCGTTCTTAGATACTACTTTAGTTATAGTAGTATCGTAGAGGAGCTAGTTAGAAGAATTAAGAGGATGCCGGAATTTGATTATAGTACGAAGCGATGCTCACTCGCCAATATCAATATTATGGGAGGTTGGTTTGCTGGGACTGAAATAGAGGGCACAACCATAGTCCAGTAATGGGCGACAAATCATTTTATATATTTTTACTGCTGTTTTAGTAGTAATACTATTATTATTATACGTAAGCCATCTAAAATATTTTGCCCTGGTAGTCATTTTGCCTTTCATTATAGCAGTGTGTTTTTTTTTAAATTAATTTTTGAATGTATGGTTATGCCTAAGTACTTAACGTAAACTAAAAGGAGATAATAGTTTGGGAAATTTTAAAGGAAATTAAATTGAAGTGCTTTTGTTAGTGTGGAAGCATGTGTAATTAGGGAAGTATCATCTACAAATTGTAGGATGTATTGGGACGGATTCAAGTATAGAGGGTCAGGGTTATAGACATCAACGCAAAAAATTGTATAACAGAGGTGATAGAGGAGAGCCTTGGGGTAGTTCTTATTCGGAGGTAAAGGAAGAAGAGAATGAGTTGTGGATTTTAACTTTTAGGGATCTATTAGAAAAGAATTGTTTAATAATGAAAATGATATGAGGGGGAATATTTAGAAGATGGCACTTGTATAATAGGCCTTGATTCCAGGCAGAGTCAAACGCTTTCTGGACATCCAAAAATAGAGCTACAAAAGCTCTGCCTTCAAGGTGAGATGTTTGAATATTTGAGACAATTTAAGAAAACCAAACTGGTATTTAGGGATGTGGTTGGAAATTAAAGAAATGATTTTGTTTTTGAGAAGAGATGCCATAAATAATTTTAGGGTTATTGTTATCTTGAACGACGGTTTGAGGCTGGGTCATTTGTTTTTGTAGTTTGTGGTCATCCAGGTTCGTTGAACCCGTAGATGTATTGTTGTGTTTACTATCGCTAAGATTCTTCGCACCGGGTTGCGTGTTTTTGGTTGGTATGTCGGTTGAGCAGTCTCAATCGTTTGTGTTTATACCATATTATTTATAGAGGCGCTAGGTGGCCACCATTTGTTAATTTGTTGTAATTGTGTACTATTATTTTTTAGAACATTAATCTTATTCTATAAGGTATTTAATTGTGAGCATTTTTATGTATATTCCTATTGTAAATAAATTATTACCCTAAACAAGTTGTAAATGTAAAGCCTACCTTGTATGCTTATAATACAATCTTGGGACAGATATATAGTTTTGACTTTGATTACGCCTGGGTAATAAAGCATTTTAAACATCTAAACTACTGTCTAATCAATAGTTAAATATTTTGGTATATCCAGAATAGAACTTTATTTCGCTATTAGTTAATTTGATCTTAGTAGTTTCGACAGGTATGTCGTTGCCAAGATATTAATTAAGAATGATACATAATACTAATGATAAGGAATGCCACAATTAAAGAATTGTTAAGAAAGAAAATAATATGAAGAAGAACTTTGGAAATGACATCTTCAGCAGCAGTTCCTTGTATTTACTAGTGATATGTTTCGTGAACTATTCTCTTAAAATCTTTGGACGAAGAATTTAGCAAGGATTAAAGCAATTAAAATTCAAATATTTAAATAAAACACTTTCTTTTTTTGTAATCAATGTGTGTTTATTTTAATATTCAATATGTATCACTAACTGAATGCATCAACTATTAATCAATTAAATAAAGTTTACATATTGAGTTAAACTAAAGCTAAACTTTATTAAACAACTGGAGATAGACCTGTTATACTGCGACCACGTATATTCTTAGAAATTTCACTTTCTTCGCAAATCCAATATTTTCTATACACATTAATTATCCCCTACTATTATTTTTTTGACCACTTTAATTTATGAAAGTACGGCTATGTCATAAAAAATAGTTCGAACTATCACTCGTATGAGAATTTTTTTTTTGTATGTAAACCTCTAATATTAATATACATTTAATTTTCAGGTTAGGAAAATAGAAAAAAACACGTGTTATTTTCATATTCATTAGCATCATCATAATAACTAGTTTAACACGTCGGCGGGTACCACCGGTGTTACACGAATTTTACGCTTTTGGTACGCCACTGATTATTTCTATGGTGACAATAAATCATTTTATCGCGCATCTAAGACTTATTATTTAGTTTGACTTTTTCGCGGAAAAAGAAAAAACACATGCAACATTAATGTTCATTACATTCTGGGCAAAATGTCACTCTCTTGGTTTTTTTCTTAGCAATTGTGCTACCCTGCTGTGCAGATATTATTTTGTAACACTCTTTGCATCTTTTTCTTGCTCTTCTTACACCACCTTCATATTCTTCAATAAAATATCTCTGACTTTGTTTTTTTTTTTTGGCCTAAATGCTTTCTACTTTTTTCATTTATTAGTTTATCAATAATATGTTCTCTAAATTTTAACAAATCAGTTTATTTATTTTCCCATTTCTGATGAATGTGCCAAGCATTATCAACCGACGTTTCACATATTAAATAATAACAATAACAACTTTCTTAATTAACTTAATTGTATTTCGTAAGCAATTATAATATGAAAATAGTTGATCTGATAGATATACCCCATTTTTGGCATTATTATAATCATGTACAACATCTGGTTTTAATTTACCATTCATAGTTTCAGTAATAGCACATGTGTGTGCGCTGCATGATGTTCACATGGTAACTGCCCTTTTATCCGTCCATTTCATAAATTTGAAATGTCTACGATTTTGTAAGTTAATTTTTCTTTGGCTTCGGAAACAGGCACTTCTGGAATATAATAAGGGATTGAGAAAATCGAAAAGGATAACATAGAGAAGGTCTGTGAAAATGTTAAAAACCCAAAAAAAAAAACTGGCTCCGCAAAGTCCTGATCAGAAATTACTCCAACTTATCGAGCTAATAAAAAAACCTGATGATGGTAAGGAATTGAGAAAATCGAAAAAGAAAACACGGAGAAGGTTTTGTGAAGGAGTTGTTGATAAAAACCCATTAACTTGGCTCCACAAAGTCCTGTCCAAGAAACACTCCAGTGCTTCGGGCTATCAAAAAACTAATTACGCAAAAGGGCTCAAGGAAAATCTCAGTGTGCTGCTAAAGACGCACTTCTCAAGCTCAACATCTGTGAACTCCCAAAAACACTGCTCAATCTACAAAAAGAAGCATATTCCTTCCTATTAGAGAAAGCAAAAGCAAGGCTGGCAAAACTCATTACCAAAGAAAAAAAAAAATTGAATGGGCAGTTAATAGTTCTTAACTTTTCATATTACCAGGCCTAGATCTTTTCTTAAGTGTATCTTATCATTATTATCTACAAGATTATCTTGAAGAGATGGTTGGCGTATTCTATGGGGCCGTCGGTCCGTTTTTTGCGTTGGCATGTAGCAGGAATTGAAGAAATTATTTAATCTAATTAATTTAAATATTTAACTAAGCAATGCTTATTGTAGGATCGAGATGGACACCCAACGTTCCTTCATCGCGCAGTAGGCTTCCTATTGTAACGGTTTTAATTTCCTTTTTAAACCCCCTAACTACACTAGCATATATTCCAATGGAATGGAAAGATAAAATATATTAAAATCCTTGAGTTCGTTGTAGAAAATTTACTAATAATTTATAAGTACGAAAACATTTCGTCACTTGTACTATATGTAACACGCAAATTACTCTTGTATTATTCAATGTCTGTCGAGATATTAGCCAAAGAAGTAGTTGTTTCAACAATTAATTTGTTTTATAGTCTTAGTAAGACTCATTGTTGTAGATTCACGAAATGTTTAGTATTTTTAAATTATTGGAATTGAAAGAGTCTAGGGAGATATTTATTCCCAAAGCGAACCTAAGGCCACCCGATGATGCCAAATCATACCGCTCAATTAGCCCTACCTCATTTCTCCTAAAAGTCATAAAAAGAATATAGACAACGATATAAGGAGGAATGAACTAATAACAAATCTGCACCATAGGCAGCAGTTATCAACCATGCAAATCTACTGTGGATGCATTTTATAGCCTCCACACAGGCACAGAGCTTCACTGCAACATTTATGGGTATTTTCGTGAGTATTGAAGTTGCATTTGACTACACAACCTTTAGAATCGTGAAAAACAGGTCCACCAAGAAGGATATCAACATACCTACAATAAGATAGATGAAGGCAGTACTTGAAAACCGTAATATCACTGCAGGAATAGGAATTGAATTGAACGGTAACCACAAGGCGGGGTTCTATCACCTCTACTATGGTGTATCGTAGTGGGGGGTCTTCTGATGACCTTAGTAATAGTAAAATGGTGTCTAAGGAAGGGCTTCAATGTTCAATTCTGACAAAACTGGGGTGGTACATTTCACTAATCATAAGAAGCTGTATATCGAGGCTCCCAAGAGAAATTGCACTATGTTATATATGTTGGAGGCTTCTACTTCGTTATACATTTTTGTAAATTGAATAAAACACGATAACTTTGTTTGTATAACTTGAAAACTTTTTATTGTTAAGTTATGCGAACAAAGTTATCGTGTTTTATTTAAGAAATTGCACTGCCCAATCAAGTGAATTATCTAGATGTATTCTTGATTAGGAAAACGCATCAATCAGATATCAGGCAGCCAGGCTACCATTAAGAACCTTAAAGCGTACAGCTTTAATTCTAAAGCTACTTGAAACTGTAAAGAAGCTCTGAACCAATTAGTAAAGGGCAACAAGCTCACTCTATTGTGGGTACCAGGTCACGCAAATATAACAGAAAATTAATACGCCGACATACTTGACAGGGAAGGATGGCAATCAGTCAGTAATTCATAATTCGCAGTTATGATAAACTGAAGATCTTTAAATGCAGCATTGGGCTGGATTGGAAGAACATTCTGCTGAGTGAACTTCCCACGGATCTCTTATGTCAAAATTATATTAAATTAAAATATAACTCAAACATCTTTTTGACAATGGCGCGGGGGAATCAACGTTTGTTTCACTTCAGTCACTTGTTTCCATAGCAACGATAACAACCATAGGCGTGCGAACCAAATTTTGTCAATTTAAATGAATAATTGCATAGTTTAAAAACGCCGGCGTCAACGTGTTAAACGAAAGTTGTTGTATAAAAAACTTATCATTATTATTATATAAGAAAGTCAATTGAAATCAAAAATTATAATTTTTTAAACTGATAAATTCATAGTTTTAAAAACAGTCATTGTTGCTGTATGTAGAAATTATATTTCGATTGTATTTTTTTCCAATTCTATTTCGCAAAATTTCTTTAATAAATAGGAAAGTAAGTAATTCTAAATCACAATAACAATAATTTTGCATTTAGAAAAACCAATATTATAAACGAATTCAGGCATAAATATCAATTGAAGAATTTTTTGTTTGTTTGCAGAAGATATATTTGTAAAACACTGTGTGTAAAATTTATATACAAATAGAGATATAATTTTATTTTTTAATTACAAGAAGAAAATCGTACAAAAAAGAATAAAAAGAGATTGTAAAAGTGCAGACACCAATGTTAAACCAGGAGTTTACAAAAGCACCATTTACCAGTGGTGTCCCCAGTGGCCCCATCCGTGATGGTCAATGTGGCCAGGGACGACTGAGCCGGAGACGGCGCCTCCGTGTTGCGGGTGGGCGATGACGGTTGCTCCGGGGATGAAGGCATGGATGTGGCTGCCGTCGGGACCGGTGACTGCCCCTCTTGCACTTGGTCCGTGGATTACGGCACCTGGAGATGAGGGGCCGACGATGCCGTGGTGCAGGCCAGCACTGGCTACCGCGAAGGCAATGCAAAGAACAACGAACTGAAATTTTAAAGTTTTATATATATAAACAAATTATAACAATTGTAAAAAATGCACAGTAGCAATAAAATCAGCAGAAATATATTTCATATACTTGTGTCTCATTAATCACTTGGTGAAACATTATATTAATCTAGGTTTTAGATTCACTTAAATTAAATTAATTTAATTTATTCGATTAATTTTGGCTAAAGGCCATTTTCAAAAGTTATTATCATTAAATTTAAGTTAATCCAAAATCTACTAGAAATATAAAATAATTTTATATATTAGTAATAAAATTAGACCAAACTGAATCTTCCCAAATGACGTACGGTTCTTACAACAACGAATTTTTTAGTATAACTGTTATTGAATTTTAGATTTAGACAAAGACAAGAATGTTTAAGTTAAAAAAACTCTATGATTACAATTATATTTCCCAAAATTTCTGAAGAACAAACTTGTATAAAAATAGAAGGTATTAAAGTCCTTTACGTTGGTAAAAATTAACTAAAAACTTGTCGCTCGTGATGACAGTTGTGGCCGTTACGTGGTAATCCTTAATATAGGTACAGAATAATGTCATGAATGCCTGAATTATAGTAGAATTTGCACCCTTAATTAACATCTAAAAAAAGGACGTTCAGTAAATTTCATAAAAATCCTTCTTTAATTATTATAAGGATTTGCAATTAAATCATTTAAAAAAAGGTTAAAATGAATAAAATTTTTGTCTCAGCAAAACGTTCTCTCTAGGGAACTTTTGTTTGTTGTGATAAATAAAACAAAACATTCCTATTCGTATCTTCACCATTTGCGGGTTATCTCATAAATAATTATTACTTAAATGATTAACGAAGCTTTAAAGATATTTCAGCTTCTGCTAATTCATCAGAATAATCTTCAGCATCCTCAATTTCTCTTAATAATACTGCTTTAATTCGTTTTGGCAGTTGATTGTCAAGAGTGTTCTACTCTTTGTTGCGTTTGGACATTCAAATTCATTTTGTGATTTGATAGAATTGTAACAATACTTAATAGCATTGATAATTTATGTGTTTTTTTTTAATTTTTCAGCTGTTTCAATGGCTAGAGAAAAGAAAGTTCATTTTCATGAATGGTGAAGAAAAAATCTACAATTGTAGCAGATAAAATCAACAATTTAGGAGCATTACAAATAAACCTATATGATGTTGCTGAAGCCTATTTCTAGGGAAGATATTTGGACTGGAATTATGAATAACAAACTCATCAGACAACATAGTTCGATGATAACTATAAACAGCGATGTGTAACATCTTAATTAGAAATAGATCAAATGGGTGTGGCAACTTCTCCATTCCTAATTTCAGACCAACATACTATTTTTGTGTAACTGACTATTCAGAGGATTTATATTTTTAAAAGTAATATGAAAAATTATAACTGCAAACGAACGCTACGACAGAAAATTGAGTTATGCACTGCAGTAAAGAGAGGTCAAAGAAATGTTTTTGCTGAAGAATTTCCAAGAGACATCATCATGTTTAATCAGATTGCCTTTAAATGGAGTTGAGTAATCTCCCTGAAGACATTAAATTAAATATTATTGATACATATTTAGATATTGCAGTCATAATTTACAAATGGAAAAACCTACGTGAATAAAAATTCAATTGATAATAAATGTATATATATTCCAGGGTTACTTTTACATAACAGCAATAATTGTTTGTTGAAATTGTAGGTAACACATAGAGATATTATTCGATGCTTATTGATGTGATTTGCAAATAGTCAATATTTTCTTTGAACATAAGGTCGATAATTTAAAATAAACTTGATTAGAATAGTTAAAGTAAAGTAGAGCTATAAATTTGAATGAATAATTTAAACAATTATATAAACAAGAGAAATAAAAATAATTGTAAATAAGTCATACATAGTTGGGAGATATGGAAGTAATAAAAACATTTAAATACGGCAGAAAGTTAAAATTTATCATATAAATTACATCATTATTACTAATTTATTTATTTCATATTTGATATTGGACCCCAGCTCACTTTTCTCAGGATCTACCAGAAAATCTGCATTATGTAGGTTTAAGAATATATACGAGGGATAATATGTAATAGTATGCACAGTTTATTTAGAGAAAACAGAGAAAATTTTTAAATTATTTATCTAAATAATCACTAAAACATGAGAAAATAAAATGGTATAGACATTTATATTCAAAATTGCATTTAACAATATATAATACTATTCCAAGTTAATTAATTTCTGTAATATACATAAAAATTAGAGTAAATAACGCGGGTTATCTCATAAATAAATTAATATTTAAATGATCATCGTGATAATCCATAATTAACTGAAAATATTTTCAATTAGATTATTATTAAATAATTTTTTAAGAACTAACATTATAAGAAAATAGGTAAAATAAATAATTAAATGTAAAAGTTTAGTTTACCAAGTAAAATTGTTTTTGGGGAAACACCTTGATTTTTATCACAAAAGTTTTTGCATAATTAATGAAGAATCACCGCGTGGGAAAACAATTGCATGTACATATTTTACAACCAACAATTAATGCTCCTCTCAAAAGTAATTAAAACTGTTATTACCAAAGATCCCGTTATAATAATTACACGAATGATCAACTTATCATATCCACAACAGCAATAAATAATAATTAAATGCCTGATTTTTCTTAACCAGAAAACATTTTTCCTTAAAACTTGTTACATAAAAATTATTGATGTTTATGAATGCATATTTACAAATGACGCTGCTGTTTTCGCTCTGCATTCCGTTAACATGCCATTTTTTGTGTGTATTACTTACGGTTTTCATCATTTTGATTGTGACACTCTGATGGGAACTTCACAAGTGATTGAGTGTAATTGATGCACCCCACGTTTTATACGATTAACTGACCTCGCTGCACCTATTATTTAAATAACTTGGACAGGATCCGACACCCTATTATCTAACTGAATCTATTTAATGTCGCGAAATTTCAATTTAACTTGATTTATGATGGTAATTAATGAATTGATTATAATTTCTTTCTGAATCCTTTCTAGAAGCTAATCGATGTAATGCTTAGCCTGAGAATACTTGCTGCATTATAATAGAAAAATGTTTACATAAAGCATGTCGTTAATGGAACACAAACGTATCAATTATATCTCACTTATTTATTACTGTAAATTGGAAATTCATATTTGGGCAAGCTGCATTTGTTTATTAGTAATAGTTTTACCTAATAACTATATAAATTCTATATGACAAATCTTTAAAGATTTACGTCAAAATTTAAAATAAAAAAATCTGCTTTGTGTATAATTGGTCTTGGTATTGCTAACCAGAAAACAATTGATAATAATCGTGACGGAGAATATATTTTGTGTAAATACTGAGAATGATTTAAATCTTTTATATATGAAAATAAAAAAATATCTTCATCACTTCATATATCAAAATCCCTAGTGTGTAATTTTCGCAATTAATGTCAATTGAAATTCCAAATTTGAAATAAACTAGTACATCGCTTTATGGTACGGGTTCGAAGTAAAAAAAAACTAATAAAAATAACTTGTATAAGGAAGTAGAAGCTTTCAGCATTAATAAATGATTAGATTAACAAATATTAACTACATTAAAGCAACTTTAAACACAGCTGTATCTTTAAAATTACCAAGACCCATACTGGAAATGAAAATTCCAAAGATTTCATCACCTTTATCAACTAATAAACTGCAGACATTATCTTTTAAATTCTGAAAGAATTTAACATAAGAAAAACCTACAAATACGAAATGAAAGTAGAAGTACAACAAATAAACTAAATATTAATATAGGGCCCAACGTGTGTTAGTCGAATGGTCGAATGTTCGGAAGACAGAAATTAAAATAACAACACCCCAGGCCTTAATCCTTCAAAACAATCAAACAGCAGATTAATGTGGGCCAAACAAAAGACAGAATATTACTCAGTTATGTGTTCTCTCATGTAAATACTGGACAAAAATATAAATCAATATATTATGTTAGTTAACGCCGGTTGTAAACTATCAAAGTTCTAGAAGATGGCGAATGTGGTGTCGCTGATCGAAAAAAAAATACAACCCCAAACTTAATCCCTCTCGGGAATTAACACTTTGTCGTAGTGAGAGGGCTCAGTACTTTCAATGATCCTGAAAGCGATGCTAGCTCGAGCAAATGCTCCTGGCAAGGTTAAAGGTGAGAAACGAAGCTAAGAGTAATCCACAACAGTAACGTCAGAACCAGAGTAGGCTACAACAAGCGCCTGTTTATCATGTTAGGTGTGGTTGAAGAACTACTAAAACAACGGAAAACAACCTCCAAAAACATTTTTTCCAAGAAAATCACGTGATGTCATCATTCAACGCTAAATAGTTTTGAATGAAATAGAAAGACGAAAATTAAGACAAAAATATAAAATTGGCATGTGGAATTCGCATATTCCATATTCCATATTTTATGTTTTTGTCTATTTTAAGCAGGGAAACTTGCCAACAATATTATAGAGAAGAACCGACACAATATCTGTAAAATTTAGTTTAGTTTAGTTTATTGACTTTACAAGTCCTACAAAAAATGTACAAAATAACTTACATTTACAATAACATTTAATTTAATATCGCAAGACTTGAAGGTGGAGTTCACATGATGATGATCAGCAGGTGATTACTACCATTGAGGTAATAATATAATAATAATAATAATCTTTATTTGTACATCCCAAAAAATAAATACAAGTTAAATGCGAAGAACAAGAAACAAATTCTTAATACATACATGAAAGGAATAATTAGTGTTAAATATAATAATTAGAGAGCGGATTTCTAGCATTATGCTTATCCATAATATTAATAGCATCGAAAAAATTTCTTAATATCTATACGAATCTTGAAGAATGTGATTACTAAGCGCTAAGTTTTTTTGTGCTTTTTTGCTTATTTTGAATTTTTGTGCTTATTTTGACTTTTTATGCTTATTTTCATGCTTTTTTTAGATTCTGATGCTTATTTGGAGCATTTTCTTAAACATTTAAAAAACATTTAATACAAATTTCACGCTGATATTAAATTAATGTCCTAATATAGAGAATTTTCGTAAAAATCTGTATCCATCATTTATAGATTATATTTGTATTACATATTTTCTTTGTGTCTTTTAACAACATAATTGTTTAAAATCTTCATAATATGATACAATAATTATAATGAATTTTATTATTAATAAATATTAGTATAAATTACTAATTTACAATGGATTCGTTTATAAATAAGTAGATATAATAGACCGTCTCATTATTCAGATAATACAGACGAACGCTTCATAGGAATCACACCTATGATATTCCGGATGTAAACGTCCTTAAACTAGTCCCGAACAGGGGCCCCAGTAAGTATTAAATGTAAACAAATTTAAGTGATAGCTAATAATCAGGTGTTCTGCAACCGTATCAATTTTCTACTCTCGGCAAAAATACGGATGGGACGACTGGCGCATATTTACCATTTTCGTTAATTTTCATATTCAAACTCGCATTCATAAACTATTGAATTGAAATTCCAATAACTTTGCTTATTTATCAAAAATTATTATATGCGTGAATCGTATTAACCTGGGGAATCACAGATAAATTATATTATATAATTCACATATATATTTAAGCCATAATGCAAAACTTGAAAACCACAATATAAGAATTAATTAGAGACTATCCAGAATTAACAAGTGAAAATTATACATTATTTTGTAAGGCATGTTTAAAAATAATAAGTTTTATTTTAGTTCCCAACTGCATCCTAACTAGTCAAGACTTGTATGTAAAACGAGTTATAACAACACTACATCAAGAACGTTTGAAAAAGTTCAAAGCTGAACTAAAAAAATTCACATTTGTGCAAAATACTTTTACATTCGAATATCCCTTTAAGAAAATTACAAAATAATGCATTTCTTGGGAAAATATTGTAAAATGCGCATTCCCGAGGAAAAATTATGTAGCTCTTGCGTACTATGAAACCATATAAAAAATTAAAGTTATTATTAACAATAATTATATGTGGTTTGGTGCGGATGAAACCACAGATGCTTGTTTAATTTAATGATAGCAGTTTAACATGAGGACATCCGACCAATAGTATTTTTATATATACAAAAGAATTGAAGAAAACTGATAATAATATTATAGCAAAATTCATAAATGATGGACTGACAAGCTTATTTTTGCCGTAGACAATACCAAGTTACAAAATGTTACTAATAATGCATTTTGTGCATTGTACAAGTAGCACATGGATAGAAACGAATTTCTGAAACTATAAGAATGAAATTTCCATTTGTAGATTTAATTAAATATGGAAAAATAGTTCTTATATTCTTCTGTGAGTGCAATTATTCAAGAAGTCATTACCTGATATCTCACTGCCCCATAAACCAGTGCTAACAAAATGGGGAACTTGGCCATATGCTACGATGTACTATGCGAACAATTTTGAAGAATTTAATAAGGCTATATACAACTTCCCCGAAACGACAAGCAAACCAGTTAATGACTGTCAAACAGTTTTTAAGAAACAAGAGCTTCCTTCAAAACAATTTAGTTACATAAAATCGCGTTTAAATTTTGTGAGCAACACAATCAAATCTTTATAAAAGTAGATTCATTTTAGAAAATACCTGAACGCATTGGCCAAAAAATCAAAATAATATCGAAAGAAGTATTCGGTGAAAATGAAGGATTTTTAATATTAAATAAATTAAACTTGATTTTGAATGGCAATTTTCAAATGGATCCAGCTATAATTTAAAATAAAAAGAAAGTTTTCCACTTTCAAAAATTTATTAAGCGTCAGAAGTAATAATTTTTACAATTAAACCCCTAGAACAACATTTAATGATCTACTGTTTTCATGAATAGATTTTAGTTATTTTGAAATGTATACAAAATTACAATTTAATTTTTAAATACTTACATGATATTATATATTGCGTAAAGAAAGTATGTTTATTTTAGTTTTAAGCAGAATTTCTATGTAAAATATGTTGATAAACTTGTAACATATTAAGATAATATAGTTTTCTTTAGTGCTTTTTTTCGTGTTTTTGTGCTTTTTTTTCCTGTTTTTATGCTTTTTTAATGCTTTTTTTCTCTAAATTTTGTGCCTTTTTAAGTGCTTTTTTTCAGATTTTTTAAGCTTTTTTATCCGCTCTCTAATAATAATTCTGGGAAGACAAACCTTAAGGCGAGATTCAGTTTTGGGCAAATACCAAACTGTTCTTCCATCCAAACCTTACTAGTATAACAAGAACATAATAGGATACTCACGAATACACCAAAGTAATATTAATAATAAATAAATAAATAAATAAATAAAGATTTATTTACGGGAGACCCCATTTTACAATATAAAAAGAATACAATAGAACACAATTAATTTATACTTAAAATTAACTATACTAACTAACCTAATTATAAGTAATAATAAAAAGAATAATAGAAGAGAATAATTTCTTAACAATAATGTCCTATCATTGTTAAGAAATTAAATGTTAAGTAGGAAAAATTAACTTAAACATGCCGGAAAATTAATACAAATATACTGTTATTATACCACAATACTCTGTAGAATTACAATCATATTAAAATCAAAATAATTTTATAAAATGTATAAGTAAATTAAAAAGTAAATAAATTATGTATAAATATGTATACGCAATGATGATGTTAAGCGGTTATTGACATTTTAAATGATTTATACTGATATCTGAAATTATGGCTAGATAATTCCTTCAAATGGTATGGAATAGCGTTATAAACTTTATAAATTTGAATGAAAAAGATCTCTCAAAAAGTGAAGTTCGATGATTAGGAGGCGATAAGCGACCGTTAAATCTTATGCTTAAGGTGTGTACATCCTCCCGAAATGTAAGTTTATTATACAAATATTTTCGAATTCTGTATATAAAGCGTAGACAAGAATTTTACGTTTTTTATACGGTTCGAACTTATTTTATCAATGGCAGGACTGTAGAGGCTTGACCAATAATAAAAATAAGACAGGACAAATGCATTACACAAGGATATTTTTAATTTGGTTGGCAAAGTAGATCGATGAGGGTACAGTTTTTTTTACAGTAAGAGGTTTGAATATACTTAGTAATTTGCTTTTTGTATCTCAAGGAATTGTCAACGATTACACCTAGATTCTTGGCACCCTCAGAATAAGGAATAGGTGTACCATTTAATACAATATTAAGCTTGCTATGTAAATCTTTACGCACTAAGTTCAAAGAGCAGGATATGTTATAGATTCTTTGCAAATCAGAATTTACCCGAGATACAGCTTTATCGTAAGAGTTAGGCAAAAAGGAAAGGTACAGTTCGATATTAACATAAGTTGATCTATCATTATCAATTTCTACACACTGTCTTCGGCCACATAGGTAACTACTTATTAGATTCTTAGCTGACATATCGAGACCAATATAGCTGAATTTTTATTCTAATATATCATAGCTAACTGTATCGAATGCCTTGCTGTAATCTAGAAGTATTAAAATTGTCACCTCACCTTTATCAGATGCTGAAAGTATATCATATATTTTTAGTTGTGAAGGCAGCATGTCAAATAAATCAGGTATGCATTTATTAAGAACACTAAGCTTATCATTAATGTTACTCATATATATTATATTACTGAAGGGCGTGCTATGCAAATCTATATTAAACTGAACATAATCTATGTAACGCAAGGATCTGAATGTTTTAAAATTATTTTCACAAATAGGAGAATTAATTGAAATGGTACAAAATACCGCATCATAGTCCGAAAAATAGCCATCAACTCGTTTAGAAATAAAATTATATTCAGTTGGATTCTCCTCATCACTTTGTGAATTAATTAGAAGTTACCTTGACAAAAGATCGTTATATGTAGAATATAAAGGATTTAAGTCTAATACTTTCATTGCTACCTCCGGTGTACCACAAGGCTCTAATCTAGGTCCCGCGCTTTTTAATTATTTCATTAATGACCTGATTTCGAGATTAAATGTTGAAGTTCTTATTTTTGCCGATGATCTAAAAATTATGAAGCCAATCTATTCTACTGATGATTGCGTTCATTTACAAGAAAACATTGACTCAGTATTTAATTGGTGTACTGCTAATAAACTTTCGTTAAATGCTGGCAAATGTAAAGTTATGTCATTTACAAGAAAGAACGTGGTTATTGAGCATGACTACAAAATAAATAGTAAATCGTTGGCCAAGGTAATTGAATTTAAAGATTTGGGTATTGTCTATGATTCGAAATTAACTTTTAATAATCACGTCGAAAATATAGTGTCTGCTGCTAATAGATTCTTAGGATTTATATTTCGAAATTGTAGATATTTTCAAGGCATTGAAGCAGTATTGGTTTTATATTTCTCATATGTTCGGTCTCGACTTGAATATGCGTGTTGTATTTGGAATCCCTTTTACAATAAATACTCAAATTTAATTGAATCTGTTCAAAAACGGTTTGTTAAATATGTATACTTAAAAAAATACATGTGCTATCCCAACGATTCCATATCATATCAGACCCTCCTAAATATATTTGATTTACAAACTCTGGAAATTCGTCGGAAAGCACATCAAGTAACATTTCTATTCCTAATCATCTTAGGAGAGAACGTTTATTTCATTTACCTATTCCCAAAACAAACTTATTAATTAAATCTCCGGTATTTTCTATGTGTTCCTGTTATAACAAATTAGTTGAAATGGATTCTTCGATCGATATATTTAATTTTAAATGCGCTAAAATATGTTTCAATGTAGTATCTAAAATGTTATCATAGTTTACTAAGTTTATTTTATAAGTGCTATTTTTATTTTAAGTTTGATTTTGTGCATGCTTTGTGAATGTAACAATCTGTTATTGGAATATTTATTCCGTTGACTGTAAATATATAATAAATTAATTAATTAATTAATTAATTAATTGTGCGGGAAATACATATAATATCAAGAAGTGTAGATGAAGTGTCAGTTATTCGCGTTGGCTCATTTATTATTTGCACTAAGTCCATGCCATCCAACATGTCAGAATGGAGAGCGTGTGAATTGTTATCATGTTTTGGGAGATCAATATTTAAATCACCACAGGCTACTATATTATCAATTCAAAATTATTTAAAAATTGTGAAATATTTTACTGGGGGGGGTCGATTCAATGTAGATTGCAAAATTATATTCGCTAGTTTTTACTAAAATCCATAGTTCTTAAATGTTATTAAGAGGGTTAATTAAAGTAAATTTTAAGGAGTTTACTATGTACATTCCAACACCCACACCTCTAGTAGAACGATTATTTCGCATAAAAGTGTAATTATTAATATTAAAATTATTATCAGTAATAAAAGGAGTTAGCCAGGTTTTAGACGTGTTAAAATGTGTATATACTTATTGTATAATAACTGTTTAACATCATCAATTTTCGGTAGTAACGATTTTACATTTAAATGGGCAATTAAAATGCCATTCATCATGAGCAAATACAATTTAGAAAGAAGTCATTTCGGAAATTTTCACAAAAAACAACAAATAATTGAGCTAAAATAAAATTCAAATGTATATATTTTAACTAAACAAAAAATAATAATAATTGATTGATGAGGCTGATAAATGTTAAAAGTTCATCTTCACTATGAATAAAACTATATAATTACTTTCAAAAATATATTGTAAGACGCTACAATTGTTTCGCCACACTGTGGCTTCTTTAGGCGAAGAAATTATTAATTCGTTTTATACCATCAGCAACTTTAATATAAACATTGGCGTGACTTGTAAATACATTTTTAGGTGTAAATTTAAATATAGCTAATTTAATAATTGCCAAACGAGTGGGTGTTAGATCCTCCCGTATAACAGTTTTCGTACCTTTCAGTCATTTTTTAGCGGAATAAATATTGTCCCTTGATTCTCTATAATGGAATGTTACGAGGACTGCTGATCCTACTTCCTGGCACCGATCTAAGTCTGCTCGAGTGGTTGTAATTTTCAATTTATTATTGCACAAATTCAGGAAGGCAGCATCTGGAGTCATGTCATATAATATATGATACTGGCATATACCCCAATAACTGGTTAGTGGTCAACCTTTATACCACTACCAAAGTAAAAGAACGCCAAAAGATGCAGTGAATATAGATTCAGTTTGATGAACCACATTTTTAAAATCTTTCTCAAAATGCTACACCAAAGACTGTTTAAGAAATGGGAAACCGTCATAGGGGAGACAGTTTGAATTTGGAGAGGGCCTAGGGTCCAAAGAAGAACTAACTACGATCCGGGTACTTGTCCAGAACTGTCATGACCAACGCAAGCCAGTATACATCTGTTTCCTAGACTACGAAAGGCATTTAACAGAGTAAGGCACAATAAACTAATTGATATCCTGAGAAAAATGGATTTAGACCAAAAAGACATGAAGTTAATTGAGAGTTTGTACTGTAAACGGCCTAAGTAAGAGTACATGGAGAAGTGACAGAGGATATAGTAATATGCCGCGATGTACGCCAGGGAGGCATTCTATATCCCTTACTATTTAACCTTTATTCGGAGGAACTTTTTTAGGCTGCATTGGAAAACTTAGAAGTAGGTATCCAATTAAATGGGAAATGGTTCAACAATATCCGTTTTGTAGATGACGCAATGATTATACATCAAGGATCTGCAAGTCTTAGTTAACGAAGTAAATATTAGTAGTGAAGAAAACAGACTTAGATTGAATATACATAAGACTAAATATATGGCGATAATTAGAAATCCAGAAACAGTAGAAAATATGATAAATACATGATGACTGGGACTCTGATAAAGAGATAAAGCGTAGAATTGAAAATGCGAGAAGCACTTTCATGACATACAAACAAGTTCTGACAAACAGTGAATTCGACCTGAGCATATGATTCATACAATGCTACATAGGCTGTCCTGCTGTATGGTATAGAAGCGTGGACGCTAAAAGTTATCACAATGAATAGGCTAGAAGCATTCGAAATTTAGACCTTCCGCTTTATATTGAAAATCCCATGGACAGATCGAACCACAAACGAAGAGGTATGGGTCGCATAGAACCGGAACTTCTAACTACCATAAAATGACGAAAGGCGGCATATTTTGGCCATTTTGGTCATGCGAAACCTGAAGTACAAAATACGACTCCTATAACTTATCCTGCAAGGAAGATAGAAGGGAACGGGAGTAGACTAAAAGCAAATGTAATGATTGCGAAACATCAGAACATGGACTGGCATGCAAACAATTCAAGAACTTTTTGATACAGCAAGAAAGAGAGATGAAATGAAACATGTGTTCACCAACATCCATTAGTGAGCATGCATCAGGAGAAGAAGACACACACAAATAACTGATACTAAATACTTACTATTATACACTTGACATAACTAGCAATATGTAACGTTTTGAATCAGTACGGCTAAATTAAATTCATCAGATTATTATAGGAAATCTTGTTATTGGATATTTTAAGTCTTAAACCCCCTCAACAAATTTGCAAAATATACATATAATAAATTGTATTTCTCATTTAATTTTATATAATGAATTGCATTGTAATCGTTTACTTACTTAACATATCTTTTAGCATAGTTTTTTAATTCAAATGGAGCTTGCTCTAATTTACATTTGTTACCTGTCATCAAACGTATACTCTGTGGGAAATGGTTTTTATACAACGAGCTTTAATGAATTAACTTAAAGTAAATCGCATATATTTTACAATTATGAAACAATTATGCCTTGGCTTGTAACAATTGGATAACCATTTAAAAGAAGGGAAATTAGAGGATTTATAAAAACTAATCAATTAATTTGAAATAGATATTTGAAAACCATTACTATAATTAGTTTTGTGTTTTTGTCGCCTCTTCGACCATGCACCAAGAGAGATAAATTATGTGCACGTCAGTTTAATCGAAATAAATCTAAACTATTAATTAAACCCAAACATTTTAACATGAATGTATTAAATAAATTAAAAATTAAAAAAATAATTAGTCATCGTACATAGGTTTATTGTTTATCAAAATATTTTTCGAGAAGATAAATACACTTCTGTATGAACTTGAATTAACTGTCGAGGTACTTTTTCCACATGCATTTTAAATGCATCTTCAGCAGTCAAAAACGTTGATCTGTAAGTTATTTTTAATTTGTGGGAATAAAACGTCATTCAGTGCCAAATAAAGGTGGGATGATGGTCGGCCCATCAATTTGACATTTCAAAAAGTGTTTCAGCCGATTTGTGAAAGTACGAATTGTTTTGGGGAAGAATGATATATCTTCTTTCTTCAGTTAGTTTGCTTTATTTTTCCGAAGAATTTAGAAAAATGGTTATGTATCATTATAATCGACAGTCCGATACTGCACTAAAAGTATTATATAAAAGCAATGTGAACGTTTCTTCTAAAAAAACAGTCGATTTGGGAAAAAAGTAGAACTCGTTCAAACAGTAAATAATATGGATAAAGAAATAAGGAATTGATTAACGGCTCGAACTGAAAAAGCTGAAAAAGAAGGACAACTTATGTTCACAAACCAACGAAGAACGGATGTTCAAAAATGCAGCAGAAAGATGGAGAAAATCTGCAAGGAAATTGAGATTAAATAGAGACACTATTCATGTTATTGATTATACGACTAGAAAAAAAGAAAAACATAGCAATTCTGAAATCGGAGGCTTCTAAACACACAAAACCAGTGAAAAATACAATCCTTTTTATATGAAAGGGGGAAGTAGTAGCTCGGTGAAATGGAATAAATAGGTGGGATTTATTAGGGTTGATGAAAACTCTCCATTTAGCAAACCATCGTTAAATTGTGTCGATCAGCCCCTGTAGAGTGCTAAGAGCTTTTAATATAATTTAATATTGTATGTTACCAGAGAGCAGGCAGTATGCAGAAGGTTTGAGGTATTGGGGATTCAGGTTATAAATGTCGGGATGTAGATGTTGTAAAGAAATAGTGAACTTTGCGGTACATCATGTTGGCGAGTGAAGAATCGGAAAAGTGTATCTGGAATCTGGTGTTTAGAAAATTGTCTATTAGATGAAGAATGACATATTTATTTGCAGATTTTATTTTAACACATTTAGGCAAAATTGTTTGTGCTTATCTATGAACCCTTAATCTTAAGAAGTGCTAGAGAATTCTAACTAAAACTTTAAATTTATCAAACGCTGAATAAGTTAATCAGAAACTAATTGTATTGATGAGTCAAAACTCCATTATGCATTTAATTGAATAAAACACGGATACTTTAAGAGTTTTCCTTTATTCAAAACATTGAAAATATACTGCTTCTTCATGTTTCATTCTCTTTAGAAGTCCAAAATTCATTAGACTCTTAGATAGATAGATACATGACCTTTTCAGATCTATTGTGGATCCCTGTTTATCTCAGATGACCAGCTCTAGCTTTGCCTCTTTGATTAGTCCTATTAGCCCTGCCAGAGGGGCTTGGGCATAGGTCTCCGCGCTGGGGTTTGTAGTGCCCAGCTTTTGATATCTAATCCTTGCTAGGCCTACGCAGTGGCATAGGATGTGTAACGAGTCCTCTTCTTCCTCTAAGCAGAATCTGCATGGTGCTTCTTCTACCAGGCCTATTTTGCTCATATGTTTGTTGAGCTTGTAGTGTCCTGTCATCAGACCTACTATTGTTTTGACTATTTTTCTGTCTTTCAGAAGTTCGGTTGTGAATTTTGGCGATTATTTCTTAAGGAACTGTTTCGCCTGTCTCTGTTCTGGCGAGGTAGTCCACCAGGTATGGGCCTGTGTCTCCACCCATTTTTTTTTGGATTGTTTTACTGCAGTTTTGGAGATTCCGCAGGAGGGTTGCGGGCCAATTACTGCTTTTGACGAGCCTTGTTTGACCAGTTCGTCTGCTTTGTCATTCCCCGGATGTCCTCCGTGTCCTGGGACCCATGTGATTGTTACTTTTTGTGACAGTTCATTAAGAGCACGTATACAGTCCCACACTAGCTTAGATTCGACCTGTGTGGAGCTTAGTGCTCTTAGCAGCGCCTGGCTTTCGGAGAATATAGATATATTGACTTGGTGTCCTTGGTGAAACTGACAGAAATCTTTGACAATTTGTGTTTTTTGGTGATTGATTGCCAGTAGCTCCTGATTGCACCATTTGTCTACTATGTTTAAGGCTCTTTGTGCTCACTCCGAGACAACTTCCGCGAACCGGTCCCTGATGACAATGGCTAGGTCATTCGCGTACCCTAGGCAGTGGATATCCAGTGTTGTCCATAGCAGTGGAGACAGCACTCCTCCTCGTGGACAGCCTCCCCCTGCCTTAGCCTTAATGGTATGGCCCACCAAAGTGGATATGATTGTTCTTTTCTCTAGGCTTGCCTTGATCCATTGGCAAAGGCTTGGCCGGACTCCTTTCCTTGATTGTGCCTTCACGAGAGAGGTTATTGTAACATTGTTAAACGCAACTTCTATATCTAGAAATATAGCCGTGGCTATATCTCTGTCTTCTATTGACTTTTAGGTCGTCTAGCGCCGAGTCCGTTGACTTACCCGGCTGGTATGCATATTGCCTGTTGTTGGGGTGATCTTTCCCCAGTATCTCGTCCCTTATGTGCCTATCTATCAAACTTTCCATTGTTTTTAGTATGCATGAAGATAGGCTGATAGGTCTGTATGACTTTGGCGTTCGATCAGCTATTCTGCCTACCTCGGGCAGGTAGATTAACTTTACGCTTCGCCATGATTTTGGCATATATCCCCATGCCAGGCAGGCTTTGAAGATTTTTGACAGGTGAGGCACCAGTTACTCTATGCCCATTTGTAACAGAATGGGATAAATCCCATCCGGTCCCGCGGACTTGTACGGGTGGAACCTGCTGATGGCCCATTTAATTTTAATGAGTCTTAGCCACGGTAATCTCCAGCCTTTTCGGTCGGGCCGTTTAGGTCTTTGGCTGGGATTGTCAGGCTTCTTATATTCTGCCAAAATTGTTGAGGCTGGAAAGTGGACTTTTAATAGTGATACTGGATTAATAATTAATTAATAATTAATTGCGGAGAATACAGGAGAATTTGTAAAGGAGGGTTAGGTTGGAGGGTTTAGTAGCAAATTTTGTGTTGATGGCGATGAGAGGGCATTATTTGGGTAGAGAAGGTCATTGGACGGGTTATAAAAAGGGTTATTTGGGTGACTGATTTTGGTAAGGGTTCGGAGTGTGGATCTTTCGGCGACTTGGATATAATGTAGGGTATAAGGACGTCAGTTTTAGTTGTATTGTCTTAATTTCTGAAAGTTAAAGCTCTGAAATGCCGGGCCCTGGTTTTGACTTTGGCTTTGACAGATAAGGCATGTTGTTTGAAGGATAGTTTATGATTGAATAGGATTCCTTGGAATTTGCAGGTGTGACAGGGTGGGATTTTGGTTTGATGGATTTTAATTTCGGAAGAGGATGGAGTAATTATGTGAAAGGGAATAAGGAGTTTTGACTGCTGAAATATTTTTCGATATTTTAAAATCCCTTGAATATCAAATTAGAATCATGGGCAAATTTCTACAATATGGGAGTTGTTGTGAAGTAAACAATATTCTTTACAAAGAGCATTGGATCTTTTCAGGTCTTCCGTATAACTCTACACAATTTCCGACACTAAACAATATCTACACCAATAATTTCCAAATTAGTCTTGAATAATGTTCGCCATAATTGCCTAATGCGCGTATGAAACTGATTTTTATCATTGTTTATTGATTTGTTTATTGACGGTAAAAACCATAGTACATACATAATATTAGAAAAATAGCAATACAATATACATACAAATTCAGATAAAAGCCGCATACAATAAATACTTACACGTTAAAATTTAAATACTAAACTAAAAACAACATAATAATTAGAGGACATATTAAAAATGATATATAAAATGAAATTATTAAATAAAACTAATACAAATAATAATAAAAACCACTAAATCTTTCAATGATTTGCTACAAAGGGTGGAAACCCTTTTCGAGAAAGTAATTACGTGACACTTATTAATATTTATCCGCATCTTGTTAAGCCGACACCAGTCGGCAAACCTATCAAGGTCGTCCTGTACATGTCCAGGAGTCATTACATTATTAATAACGGAATAGATCTTGATATCATCGGCGTACAAAAGAAACTGACAATGTTTAAAGCAATCTGCAACATCGTTAATAAATATGTTGAATAATAATGGACCTAAATGGGAGCCTTGAGGGACACCGGATGTAACCTGGATTAATACAGATTTTATGCTACGAATGCGTACAGCTTGAGACCTATAATTTAGGTAAGACTGGATCCAGCTCAACAGGACACCGCCGATGCCCATACGAGTCAGTTTCAAAATTAAAATTTCGTGGTCAACGGTGTCAAATGCCTTGGAGAAGTCAGTATAAATCGAATCGACAATGTCGCCTTTCTCCAAGGCAACAGTCACGTATTGACCATATACCAATAAGTTGGTAGTCGTTGAGCACCCTGCTCGGAAACCATGTTGGTTTTCATGAAGTCAAATTCCTAAGGATCTCGATAAGTATTCAGTTACAAAACGTTCAAATAGTTTCGCAATGTACGAAAGAATAGAAATTGGACGGTAGTTTGTAACAATATTTCTGCATCCGTTTTTAAAAATCGGTGTTATTAGAGCAGTCTTCCAGGCAGAAGGAAATGTCCCCTGTTTTAGAAACTCAATGCACATTCTCTTAAGATTATCGTTGGTAACCCGTCGGGTCCCGTGCAATTAGTTATTTTGAGATTCAGTAGCTCGTGTAAGATAGAGGAGATTTTAATTTAAATAAGCTACTCTATATTCATACGAAAAGTTAGGACTCTTTGATCATGTTCGGTTACTTTAATACCATAAATATTTTGTTAATACTGCTACACATAAAAGTTTATACTTAAAATTCACTTGTTTTGTTTCTTTTAAATGTTGCTCAATTTTCAACTAGTTTAGCTTAATGAGTGATAAGCGCATTTAATATCGGGGAATTTTAGAGGTCTATCTTATCATTGCCCACAATTTTCCATGCTTTTAATACTATACTAGTTTAATATTCTAAAAAATTTTAGCGCTGAAAAAGTGATTGAATGTTAGCAAATGTGTAACAAAACTAGTTATTTAATATGCCATTGCGATGTTTTTTAGCGTTGTTTGCTTTTCACATACTGCGTCACATTTTTCACGTCTTAACTCGCAAAATCTGTTTTTTTCATATTATTTTATTTGATTAACCTAAATTAATTAAATAAGTTGTTGTTTTATTTTTCTTTTAATGTGTTTTTAATAATTTGCGAAAGATTTTTTATGTAATCTAATATTTCCAATTCGTTGTTTTTAATTACTTGTCACACTATAAAATTACTCTTGTAATTGTTTGGGGTTTTTCTTTTTAATCATATGTTACAATCACCTATAACGCATTCAGCGGTGCTGCGCATAACACTTCACTTAGCGACCAATAAATACAAAATTCCGGTTTATATTTGATCCACCCTCGTATATAGAAAACAATCGTATATTAAATCAATAATTTATGTTTAATAATAATAATAACACTTTATTGATGTTATGACTGAAATTTACATACGTCACGAAATAATTGTCTATTTAGTATGTTAAATTAATAATTTATTTTTAGAATAAAAAAAAAGTAAGTAATGTGAATTATTTAAGTAATTTAAAAATAATAAATACAGGAAAAGTAGTTAAAGTAAGTAACGATAAACCAACTTTGTAAATTATAGTGCTATGAATTCATCCCAACGCTTTGTTAGTTATGTATTCTTTCAGGTATGATTTCAATAGCTTTAGAGACATTGGCCTTATGATAGGATGTAATAATTTATGAATTGTGAAATTCTATATTTAATAAATTTACATAGTTTATACGTCGGAGTATACAAATATGATACTTCGAGTCTCATTAGTATTTTGTCTTTGTGGATTTTTAGGAACTCACATAGTATCTGTGATTTTGGGTTAATTACTGTTAAGATTAGAACCATAATTGATTGTAAGAAATACCTAAGACCTTTATCTTTATAATTATCGAATTCTTAGTCGATTTGCTTCAATAATCGTTGAACTACCCTATCCTCAAAAGATCTATTTCTATTAAAAAGGATGAGAAATTATCTAATTTACTTCAGTCTTACCTCTCTGTTTTTGGCAGAATAAATTATCTTGAGTAAATTTTTTTAAATTAATATTCTGAATATAATAATGTATAATGATATAGAATCCTCAAATATCAATAACATCATTAGGTTAAATGTTTCGAATAAAGGCAAACAAGTATATTTAATGTAAAAAAAACTTTATTAAACACCATATGGAAACAATAGCGTTTAAAGCAAAATTTTGTGTAATATGTAAAATTAAATATAATGTATGAACCCAATTCTAAGAAACATACAATAAAAGCACGCTCACCTTAATTTTAGTTATTAAATGAGATATAGCCTTCACTTCACTTTAGCTTGCACATTCATTCTATCTATATTTGATTATAGTTAGCTATATTACTTAAAGAAGTTTTGGTTCGGATGATTTATCTAAAAAAGTTTAAAAAATTGTGATATACCAGAGTTCATAATTTTTGATATTGCTATCAATCATTTTTTAAGTTAAATGTATTTTATTTTACACATCCGCTTATGTTAAACATTTAATAAAATTTATTAAAATTATTATTATATTTTAGTAAAATTAATTTAAATACTAAGGTAATCTTAAAAATTATCTGAACGACTGAACATGTTTTCTGTTTCCTGTCATTGTGGAGCATAGATATTCACATACTGTAGCAATGGTTCTTCAGAGTAGTAGTAGTAGTAGTAGTAGTGTTAGGCTATCGACCACGTGGTCCTTCCGCCATGTGTCATTTGTGTATTTGTGTGTGTGTAAATGAGCTTGTTACTTTAAAGGATCGCCCCCGTCACTCTAAAGCACCATTAATTGTATCCCAATGGTGAATGGTACCGGTCACCCATCCGACTACTGACCCGAATCAACGTTGCTGCACGTCAGTTCGGGGCCGTAACCGATGCGCCACCACCGGCGTGTACATTAAGATTTAACATAATTTTTTTAAGCGTTGATTTGCATTACATTGTCTATCTTTTTAATATTTTTAAGTATTGTTCCATAGGTTTATTAAAACTTGTTGTATTATTATACTGTTAATTCAGTAAAATTGATTAGAAACTTAGTTTATCAAGGTAATTATTCTTCAATTTTAAGACTAATTTTTTGTAATTGGAAATTTTTCAAAGTAGCCTAGTTTTGATTCTCTGTGTTAAGCAACCATATGAAATTTGTTGTTCTTAACTAAATATATCCAATTCTTTCTATAAACTTAATAATAGAGGAGAATATCAAATTAATATAGTTACGTACAATTATTTAGAATTAACTGGGTAGTAAAGAGTGTACTGAAATTATAGGAGCTAGATTCAGAGAACTTTATATTTACTGGTACAATTATTATTCAGTTTGACCAATATGTAAATATTCCAAATGATTTAACATGTTTTATAGTAACTTCAATATTATTACTGAGGAGTATTGTTGTGTTAACTCTCTCCAAATTTTTAACTGAAGTATTTCATAAAATTCCAAAAGTATACATTTTCTCCATTTATTATTACTTTAATTGAGACATACAAGGGTAGATTGAAAAGTTTCCGGAATGGGCAAGAAAACGCAGTAATTAAACAGGTTTTTTTTAATTTTTCAACATAGTACCCTTGCAGGGCGATACACTTTTCCCAGCGGTGCTCCAACTTTTTTAAGCCTTCAGAAAAATATGATTTCGGGAACTCTACAAAATAAGCTTTAGTGGCGTCAATGACCTCCTCATTTGACATAAAGCGCTTGCCTCCGAGCCAAATCTTTATGTTTCAACCAATTTAGCATTCGGGATGAATGGGCCGACGCATTGTCGTGGTGGAAGAGCACCTTTTCCGCTAGAAATGAGGCTGTTTCTCCTTCAATATGCCGTTGAATTGATCCAATAAATCGCTGTAGTATTGTCCCTTGATAATTCTTCCCTTCTGCAAAAAGTCGATGTGTATCACACCTTGCGAATCCCAAAAAAAACGGTTGCCATAACCTTTCCAGCCGATGGGACAGTCTTTGCCTTCTTCGGAGCAGATTCGCCTGGAGAAATCCACTGTTTCGACTGCTGCTTGGTTTCTGGTGTGTAGAGGTGGATCCATGTTTTGTCCAAGGTCACGAATCGGCGAAACAATCCGTTGGATTACGCTTTAACAAGGCCAAACACTCTTTCGAAGTGGTCACACGCTTTCGCTTGTTGTCCATAGTCAGCAAACGCGGCACCCATTACGCCGACAGCTTCCTCATGCCCAAATGTTCGTGCACGATATTTTGCACACGTTCATATGAGATGCCTGTGGTCGCTACTATTTCGCGCAACTTCACTTGTCGATCGGCTAACACGAGATCATGGACTTGGTCGACCATTTTTTCATTTGTGGCCGTTTACCCAGAAACTAATAGTCGAAAATGAAGGTGTGGATGTTCTATGAACTTTCTGCAAAATATCTCGTATCTCCGTCGCCTTTTTCCCATCCATCCAGAAATGTTTGATGACTGCACGAAATTCGTTTTTATCCATTTTTGCAAAAGTGCCTGACTTGCTTCACAAGATATCCTAGTAAACAAAAACGGAACGTCCCACGTGTCTGAAAATTTGACAGCTTACCTAAAATAGGTTAGCCTTGACAACCAACATAACAATTTCACGATACGCGCGCCATCTCTTGCCCATTCCAGAAACTTTTCAATCTACCCTCGTAATAACTTTGTTTTACCACTATATTTTTTTAAGATTACAGTGACTATAGTTTCGACTATAAGCTAGTCATTAATTATAGTCAAAACTATAGTCACTGTAATCTTTAAAAATATAGTGGTAAAACAAAGTTATTACAAGCCATTCAAGATGTACCAGGAAGTAAACGCATCTACCATCAAATGTTATTACTTGAAATAGTGGAGAAAAACATCTTGCCTTTCCGTTTAATACATTATTTTATTAATCCTCTAATGCTGCTGGCATTCTTAGGTACAAATAAGTAATTGTAATAATTTCGTTATACATTTTGATAATTCAATCAATAACGGTTGATTGAGTTCTTCTTCTACACAAATGCAAATACTCAATACTATTGTATCGGTAAGTAAATAGTGTTACATAAGCAAAGTAATTAAGTGTTTTATTGTGTATCAACAAAATGTAATTATTTTCCAGAAGTTAAGTTAGAAATTCTACTATTTTTCCTTATATTTCTCGTTTTACCTTTTTACAGTGTCAAAGATTATTTTTCAGAAAATACATTTTTTTTCATTATTAGAATACTTTAAAATTTTATACGTCTATTTCACTATTAGAAATATTGCAATTCAAATAGCATTAAAAACGTTTATTATCTTTTCAATCATTACGACTAAATTGTAAAAAAAATGTGCATTAGATAGATATTTTTACGTCTTTTAATTAAATAAAACCTTGCCCCTATTGTAATAAACAGTTTTTAATTAATCAAATAATCAAAAAAAAATATAAATTTAATAACATACTAGACGACGAACGACATATTTTTTCTGATTACATAATAAACTTTCGCGACAGCGTTCCTAGCCATTCCAGCGAAAATAACAATATGTGTATCGAATTATGCAATTGCAATATATTTACAAGCGCTTGCAGCCCGTATTGTTAATACAAGATTTTAGCACGCAGATAGTACGTTACAACACCTATAGATTTTGGTCGTTTTGTTTATTTCCTGTTAGATTAAGCGGTAGACCACGAACGCCTCAACTGCTAATGAAAAAATGCCAACGCAAATTATCTGATCCCACGTGCATTATGAAACAAGTGAAGGTTTTGCAAAACGTATTTCAGCAACGGACCTGAAGCTGATGAATTATTGATGTTTATTCATGATTAAATTCATAATGGAACAATATAGTCATTAAACTAATTCATAGCATTGGAATCTTGTCGAAGAAAAAAAAAGCGGCAGTCCTTTCACGTACTTTCGTCAGCGGATAAGGCGACCACAACACCAACGCCCATCATTAGACTCGATCGGCGTGTTTACATAAGTTTTCAATGCAATCGCAAAATGCGGAGTTTTCCCGTGGAAATTTACGACGAGAACGACAAGCCTTGAAACTAACTGCACTGGAAAGTGAGCAAGTGCATTGTCGTCCAGGGCGTAGCAGTTCCGTAATTATCGGTCTGATTTATACGTGCCTGCTGATTTATAAGCTTAGTTGGTCAAATAAGGTTTACGGGGTTCGTAGTATTGTGGGGAGTGTGATTGACTGGTCTTTGAGGTTGGAATTCATTCTGAACGCGATTTAGCAATTCGCCGCTTGTAAAAATGTCGTGTGTTTATGGGCATCGAAGTTGGCGTTGATATAAGTACACCCGGATTTTCCTTTATTGTGATTTATTAGTCTGTAAATGTTCACGTCACGATGCAAGTGGGTTAATACATAAGATTTATTCTCTTCGATGTTATTTATTATGTTTCAATAAGTTCATGGAAGGCTTAAAATATCTTGTTAAGTCAATAGAAATCAATTATATGTTATTTAGAGAGTAAACTACAGTACAAAGATCAATGATCATTAGTTAAGGGATTGACATAGTAGTGATAACACACATGAAATATACTCATATAAAAGTATATGTTATAATTAAGCTAATTCCTAATCAGACCAACCTAGTGACAATTATTAATTATATATATATTATCGATTTTTAACTAAGTGCTTCGTCAATTATTATTTAGATCGTTAAGTTATATATTTTTTACAGTACGAAAATAATCAAATAAATTTAGCGGGGGCTTTAAATCTACAAACGAAATACAATTAATAATTTTAAGCATATATGAAAACATTAATTATAAAAATTAAAATTATTAGTTTTGTATTTACTAAATACTCAATTTGTAGGGTTAAAATGGTTACTGAAAATGAATTTCTGAAGATAAGAAACTTAATATTTAATTTTTGTTTCTCCATCTACTGAAGACGATAGAAATATTTTTTGTACATAATTGTATTTCTGTTTTCTTTGTATTTGGGTAAAATAGACATCGCATTTATTCATGTCATAAAATTGCTACAGAAGATAGTTATATTAAGAAAAGTTACTTAAATAAAACCATGCATAAGAATAATATTGCTTGTCAATAATAAATTGACCACTTATATTCCATAAGTAATTGAGTAAAATTATTCTGGTGTAAAATAACGGAACGATTCTAACGGGTGTCCAACAATTATTGCAGTCCCGGGTGGCGTTGGAATCAAAAACGTAGGTCAATTCTTTCATGTTAATTGTCAAACATAACCTAAATGTGCATTAAAAATGTCAGTTTATTTATTTGCAACATGTAAGAATCGACCTACGTTTTTTATTCCAACGCCACCCGGGACTGCAATAATTGTTGGACACCCGTTATTAACATGACATAACTAATATAATTGAAGTCTTCTCTTCAGAGAAATATAAGCCAAACTTGGCAAGAAAATGGTGGAACAATCTCCATCAAAAAAACCTCATGTGGCAGCAGTGTCATCAAGGCAACAGTAGGCAAGAGTGGAAGATCATATTTTTATGAACTCGAGCCTTTCCATGTGCAATCAAAATTTTTGTAAGAAAGTATTTTTATATATGTTTTTTGAATTATATTTTGTAAGTACAATGGACAAATAAATACTATCTATCTATCTAACATTAAATAATTAAAATAAATATTTATTTAAAGGGCAACAGATATCTATAAACCCGAACGTTATCATGCAACTAAAAATATGATAACCGCAATGTTACCACATAAAAAGAATTCCATAGTCACTTCTATGGTAGTGATCAAATTACTGTCATCATATTCTATTTTTTGGCCCTTATTTTTAAAGAGAATTTGTTAAAAAAATTAATAAACCTATAAAAAGGGTCATTTTTGTATCCATGCCAGCCACCTCAGAAAAGCTAGGCACATTCTACGCCTATTAAGATATCTATGTTTGCTATTTACTATCTCCTGTTTAGTTTATCAAGTCGCTGCCTTCTGCAAAATCATAAGAATGTAGAAAGTTCCATAACACATCCATCCATATGTTACATCTCGGCATGAAGACGATGACGTTTTTAGATTATTCTTCTCCACAGCTGGTTCCCCTTTAATTTTTCTCCTTTATCAAAACTCTTACATCTATTTCTTTCTTTTTCTGCAGACTTTGTCAACGCATTATAGGCGCTTTGATATTATATCTATGAATCATGTGCCTACCCACTAATTAAACATTAAACTATCATTATCCCTTTACATCAATCATCCCAGCTCCTTGTAATACCGGCCTATTTTCGAGAAAATCTTAACAAAAACACTAAAATTACTGTGTATAGACCAATTCATGAGTAAGGGCGGTTTACGAACTAAGTTCGGAACATTCAAATAATATTGGTATCCTTTTCTACTACCTGATAACCGTGCGGATATTCCCAAGACGTACGATATCGTCGGCCGTATCTAGAAAACACATATGCGACCTGCGTAGCTCGGTCTTAGACCGAGCGGTAGAAGGAGAAATAAATTGTTTACGGCGTCTCTTACATACCGGTTATTTCATAGGCGCGCGTGATTTAGTCAAGCATTGCAATTACGGAAGGTATTCCTGTTCAAAATTGGCCGCGCACGCCTATGGTGGAAAACGAACACTACTTGATTCGGACGGACAAGACTGCCATCTCTGCTGAATAGCTCTATAACTAAAATGTAATATATACCAATAAATTAACACAAATTCCCATAATTTCTTTTTGTCTCTTTTGTTTTAAGGTATTACTTTTAATATCATTCAGTATAAATTTAATCTGCCCAACACTAAGATCTTAAATGGTGAATGTATTTTGATGGATATCTAGGGAATTTTTCAAGAGGCTTTTCCTTTCATCTAGGGATGTCGATGTGGATGTTTCTCGTATATTAAGAATTGTTTTATCGACCGCTTTCTACAAGGAGGAACATTTTAATAGTTTGTTTCATGTAAAAATCCAACTGACTTAATTAATTAACTCCTCTTTTGTTCTTTAAAGCTCAAAATGCATCCCACTTAAATTATTGTATCTACCTTAAGTCTTATATCCGAATATATTTATTGCTATTTTTAATCTGGAACTATCTCTTATCCCTCACCTCTTTATATTTACTGTACATGTTTATAGAAAATTCTGTAATACGTCAAATTTAATAGTATATTATTCAACGAGTGGTAATGTAGGCAATAACTCTTGCGCATGAATTTTGATGTAATCATCAAAGTGAGTTATTGCCATTGTCACAAGTTGAATACTACAGTTTATTTGCGACAATAACAATTTTTAGTGAAATATTTAACTTAATACAACACTCACTATATTGGGGAATTGCGCTTTTAAATTTTTTTAACATTTGTCTATTTTCAGCTAACTTAAAAATATAGCTCTGAGAAAAAAACCATGACAACATGATCGATAACAATGAGTTATAATTCATAGCGTAAATTTTGATTAATAACTCACGCTATTTAATTATATATACCATTATTTGTACTAATCTAGATGAATAATAAATATATAACCCAATAGGAGTAGATAATAGTTATTTAAGGTACAAGTGTAAAAAGTGATGCTTTATTGCACGAACTGGCGTTTAAAAACACGAGCGAGGAACGAGCGAGTTTTTTTAAAACCAGGAGTGCAATAAAGAAACTTTTTACACGTGTGCCTTACAAAATTTTATCTTCGATCGTAAAGGATTTCAAAGAATATATTCTTATGAGTAATATTTTAATATCATTTCAATAACTCAATTAATGAAAAGATATTTTACCCGCAGTACACTAATGAAAGCATTACAAGTTGCACAAATGTCGGCCGCCATTATTATTTATGGAAAAAATGTTCGCTTTATTGTAATCGCTTCGACTTGCATTAAATGAAATCTTCAGAGTTCTTAAATCTGCCATTTGGTTTGTATAATATATTTTATTTATAGTTTATTAGCTATTTGTATCAATTAATAAAAAAATACGTTTTTCGTCGAAATCTATTCTGTCAAATTTGACAATTCTGTGCAATAAAAACAGTTTGACATTGTTGTGCAATAAAAACGTAAAAAAGCACTAGTGCTTTAAAAAGCCACTTTTACAATGAAAAATGATGCAAAAAGCGTCTAATTTCTGTACGATCGTAGATAAAATGACATTAGTCAACTTAAAAATGTGATCCCTATTTTTAACTCCCTTCGGGTAACAGTTACAACCCCATTTTTTAATAGTAACTATAGGCTTGTGATATATCGTTTCTGTCTCTTCATTCTCTCTTTAAAAATACTTTTTTTAAAATTTTAATGCAAAAAATAACATTTAAAAAAAGTACTTTTCTAAATCACTTGATAGGGAGGCTAGGATCGATAGAATGGCCAACAAGATCACCTGACTTTACACCATTGGAGTTCTTTTATAGGAATATGTGAAGAATATTATATACAAAAGTATACCACTTGATTTAGATGACTCAAAAGAACGCATTACGCTTGCGATATGTTAAGTAAAGTTTTAAAAACTTTTATTTAAAATTAGGATGTTATCAAGACGTTCACGGTGAGCATTTTGAGCATCTACTGCATTGACATTTTTTAATCAATTTCAGTAATCAGAAGATTTTATTTTTTAAGCCCATACTTCCCATTTAAAAAAATGAAGGTTGTCTCTGTCACCCGAAAGGGGTTGAAGGTAAGGATCACATTTATAATTAAAATTAAAATTTGACGTGTTTCGGAATTTTCTATAAATATGTATAGTAACCGAAATTATGATTTTATTCTATTTGTTTTTTCCACACTGTATATCAACCCAATGGTTCTCATTCCAATCTAACTAGTAGTAGTAGTAACTAGTAACAAAAACACTAAAATTACTAACTAAAATGTAATATATACCAATAAATCAACACAAATTCCCATAATTTCCTTTTGTTTTTTTTATTTTAAGGCTTTACTTTTAATATCATTCAGTATAAATTTAATCTGCCCAACACTAAGACCTTAAATGGAGAATGTATTTTTATGGATATCTAGGGAATTTTTCAAGGGGCTTTTCCTTTCATCTAGGGATGTCGATGTGGATGTTTCTCGTATATTAAGAATTATTTTATCGACCGCTTTCTACAAGGAGGAACATTTTAATAGTTTGTTTCATGTAAACATCCAGCTGACTTAATTAATTAACTCCTCTTGTGTTCTTTAAAAGTCAAAATTCATCCCACTTAAATTATTGTATCTACCTTCAGTCTTATATCCAAATATATTTATTTATTGCTATTTTTCATCTTGAACTATCTCTTATCCCTCACCCCTTTACCTTTACTTTACATGTTTATAGAAAATTCTGTAATACGTCAAATTTAATAGTGTATTACTCAACGAGTGGTAATGTAGGCAATAACTCACGCGGATGAATTTTGATGTAATCATCAAAGTGAGTTATTGCCATTGCCATAAGTTGAATACTATAGTTTATCTACGACAATAGCAATTTTTAGTAAAATATTTAACTTAATACAACACTCACTATATTGGGTAATTGTGCTTTGACATTTTTTTAACATTTGTCTATTTTCAGCTAACTTGAAAATATAGATTCTGAGAAAAAAACATGACAACCTGATAACAATGAGTTATAATTCATAGCGTGAGTTATGATTAATAACTCACGCTATTTAATTATATATACCATTATTTGTACTAATCTAGATGAATAATAAATATATAACCCAATAGGAGTAGATAAAATGATATTATTCAACTTAAAAATGTGATCCCTACCTTTAACTCCCTTCGAGTAACAGTTACAACCCAATTTTTTAATAGTAACTATAGGCTTGTGATATATCGTTTCTGTCTCTTCATTCTCTCTTTAAAAATACTTTTTTTAAAATTTTAATGTTTTAAAAACTTTTATTTAAAATTAGGATGTTGTCAAGACGTTCACGGTGAGCATTTTGAACATCTACAGCGTTGACATTCATTTTTTAATCAATTTCAGTAATCAGATGATTTTATTTTTTAAGCCCATACTTTCCATTTAAAAAATTGAGGTTGTCCCTGTCTCCCGAAAGGGGTTGAAGGTAAGGATCACATTTTTACGTTGAAGATTGTCAATTTATAATTAAAATTTGACGTGTTTCGCAATTTTAAATATGTATAGTAACCAAAATAATGATTTTATTTCATTTGTTTTTTCCACACTATATATCAACCCAATGGTTCTCATTAAAATCTAACTAGTTTAACCCTTAATCAAGTAATTATAACCTAAATGTCCTTAATGGTTTTCAATTTACGTACCTGGTTCTTCTCCAAATATCTAATCGTGTAATTGACTTACCTATTGCTTCATCATGTTTAGCTCTCCTTTCTTCTATTTACACTTCATTTGAAACGTTTGATTGTGATCACTTCTTAGAGATTATAAAAGTCACATCTTCCTGCCATTTAAACCTTGTCCGCTATTCATTCACCACTCTTCGACATAACTTAGCCTCCTGATCCGAATGTCCTCATGATTTCAATTCATTTCTTACAAGTAATTTTCACAAAAAAATGCAATGACTTTCCCCAAATAAACTTTCTCAGTCCGCCTTCTAATACCATAAGCAAAATTAGGCTATTATCCAAATTATTATGAATATATTTTAATGTTTATAGTTATATGGATGTTTGATTTCATCAGAGTTATGATTTTTGATATGATCTTTGATAACTAATGCGCCGCTTTAAAATCTAAAACGATTCCAAAATTTTGATTTAACAACTAACTAGGTTTTCCACTACCTGTATATCATTTTGAAATGCATAGGAGCTTTACAGATATAAATATCTCTATAAACTTGAATATTTTATTCAAGAGAATGATATTAATATAATGCTCGTGAATGAATCTTAATTTTATGAATGTTTGAAACCCAGAGTTTAAGTGTTTATTTCCTACCTACATTTTATATCTAGCTTCTGTTTAATAATTTCTTGATCTTAAAAGCAAGTGCGATTGTTTTTAAGACTAAATAAAATCTGATTATAATCGATTCATAATATATATAATTCGCTAGTAATATAATTTCTCATGATATATCTTCTATTTAAAAATGGTTCTTATGTGAAAAAGTAGAGTCACCAACAGAAATGGTGACCTACTTCAGCTCATTGATCATGCCACCTAATCACCTAATAAGTTATTAAAGAATGTGTCGATGGAAACTATTGAATTGAGAGAATAAATTAACTAATAGACTTGAATGAGCGATGATAATGGACGGCTGACGTCTGATATATCTCTCTAAGCATTCATCTGTTAGGTTCAAATATCTTAAATAGTCCACGATTAGCAAGAGTACCTCTTAAATATATCTACTTTAACTACACACGGTGCAAAGAAGTATTATAAGAAATAATAATAAAATCGTTCGCCTTCGGTAAGAGAGTACACGAGATTCGTTTTTCTTTGCACATGAATGCTTGTAAATTAAGTTTTGGTCACGAAAATGGATTATCTGGCAGCAATATAGCGAATGCAGTTATGGATGGAATATGGAATTTTTATATTTGTTTTGAAGCTAGTCGCTATATTCAGAATACACAAGTTTCCAAGTTTTCAAATATTAACCAAAACAATTAATTAGTTTACTCCATGTGCTAGGCAAACAATTTAAAAAAATATATATGGTTAACCGTTCATCGTTCTTTAGCAAAAACTATAAAATCATTTTCAATTCACCGACTCGCATTCATGTCGGCTCTTCTTTCATACAGCAACCTTTTTATTAAAAGAGATTCAAACATTCCTAAAGCGATTGGCAGAAATTTTCATGAGTACATCTAGGTCTAAAGTATTCAGATTATTAAAAAAATAAAATTTTGTGTGATTTCCTTTGTGACAGAAAATTATGTTTTAAAGTTAGCAGTATACTCCCTAAATTTTGATCTATCTCCAGCCTTGTACATTATTAATAGCTACAATACAATTTAGCTCCGATTATTATTATAAAATAAATATATGATACTATGGTACAGAGAGAAACTAACAATTTACCTGGAGAATATTATTTCGTGGTCTTTGCCTATAATGAAGAGGGGGCCTTGCTAATGAAAGAATTTTGATGTACTTAAGCAAGTATAGAGCATCAGTCAGAACTCCAAAACATTGGAAATTGGGTAACAAACTTTACTGTTTAGGATGATATCAAATATATCGGCTTAATCTACTATCTATATTTAAATTAATCAAAATATTCACACGCCCAATTAATAAAGTCAAATTCTCATTGACATACCTGTGTCCCTCCAAACTTAAGATAAGGTAGGATAAACTTTTATAAAATATCCATAGATCGTAAAAGTTTTCTATTCTAATAAACTCCAATACACACAGAATTTTGATTTCGCGATATTTGAGCTGATTTGCAGTAGCTTTATAAATTATCCATAAATCCGCAACTCACATATGCAGCTCATATATATGTGAGTTTCGGAGTTATGGATAATTTATAAAGCTACTGCAAATCATCTCAAATATCGCGAAATCAAGATGCTGTGTGTATTGCAGTTTATTAGAGGGGCTATAGAAAACTTTGATGATAAACTCCCCTTCTTTCATAGCATGGCATACACCGAAGTTCTAGAAATATTTTAATTGGCACACATATAGTTCCCATACTTCCTTGACTATCCTAATCCTCTAGATCATATTGCCATGCTACAAGGGAATTGTTACAAAGTACAAACAAAAATAGAATAATTATTTTGTTAATTTTGACTAGAACAATTAATGATATCATATTAGTATTTTAAATATTATCGTTGATAATTTTATGTCGATAGGAGTATTCTATAAGAAGGGCGTTAATAATAGCTTTCTCTTCTTTTACTAAAAAATAAATTTCTTAAATATTTTAACGCAGGGAAACAAAATTATAATATATTTCTAATAATCGGAGCACGTTATTTTGTAACATCTATTGTTTTCTTTAGCTTAAAATCCAACCCAATAATGGCCCTTTTATAAACAACTTACTAACAATTTGATATGATTTATGCTCAACACTCCAAGAAATTGTTAATTGTTACGATGAATCAAATTCTCATTTAACCTGTGGTAAAACATTTTTATCTTTATTAGAAGGTTAATTAAGTATTTGGTTTTTGAAACCGTGAAATTTTTGTTCTTAAACTACCATCTTGTTTCCGTGGTGTAGTGGTTATCACATCCGCCTAACACGCGGAAGGTCCCCGGGCGGAAACAACCTTTTTTTTGTATTTTTATCACCCACCATGCCAAAAATGTCAAAAACTAATAGAATTTAATCAATACATGTAAATAAAATGATTAGATTTAATGAATTAATTATTTTATTTAATATATTTAATTAATTATAAGTATGTCATCTCTAAACGTTTCTGAAAATAATCAAATGAGATAAAGCACTTGTTTAAACTAAAATATTTCTCATAAAATTAATTACATTATTGAAGGATGTAAAATTATCTTGTTTATATGACCTCAATTTTACAAAACCTTTAGGAAACATAAATAGGATAATTGCCATTAGATGTAATAAAATTAGCATCGATAATCGTTTAGAAATTTTAATTTCTCCCACATATCAAACGATTGTTTTAAGTCCATGTATTTACTTTTTAAGGTTATAAATATCTACTTCCTCAACGCTATACTTATATTAAAATATTATCTGATTCTTCAATGAAATGTTATCTATAATTCCTATGATTTATTATCACAAGTAATACCATAAGTGATAGCAATTTACTCGAATAAATTTTGTTTTTGCATGAAAGTTTGTTGCTTAGCGATTTTAATGAGAGCAACTGTCACGAAAAAATCACGAGCCGCCAGGCGAGTGATTTTTTCTATCAGTTGCTCGAATAAAAATCGCGATTAAGCAACAAACTTGAATGCGCTAAAAACAAAATTTATTCCGATTTAATTGTCATCACGAATGGTATTTGGAAAGACTATTCCACGACTTGAAACGAATATCGGTGAATGGTTCAATGTTTAAATTAAAATTTTTATGATATATCTCCTGCAGTATTTTGGTCGAAAAATTCGACATTGATTAAATAACACCTCCCTTATAATCATTTGCATTTACCTTCTTTATATTATACGCCCAGTCATCATAATCGCGGCAAGAGTTTCCATTAAACTACCAACAACTGGTAGTTTTTATCGGCGCAGATTTCTTCAAATCGTTTCCAAACACACGATCTCGTTTAAGTTTGATTTTTTGGTGCAGAACTTGTCACCGTCGCATTTATTATGGATGTTGAAGTGTTACCAAACCTTTTGATTTTATAACCTACTTGCAACTGACATACGTAGAAATAACGTTTTTCGCTTTTTTATCAAGGCTAATTCAATTCATTTGTCGGGAAATAGCTAACTTCAGGTTATTCAGGTGAATAAATAGCAACTTGGTGTTTATTCACTTATAAATTGACGTGATTGGCTAAAAAATATCACATGCCTCATTTTCATTGGCTACATACAATAGGAGTGGAATAGTCGCTAATATTTTGAAGAGTTGTAATACTAAGGCGACAATTATTTATAGTTTTCTATTTCTGTATGAAGAAATTAAATATTTTGTCTGTTTACCGTAATCACATAACTGATAATATAATCGATAAATGTTCTGCTATTCTTTTGATGAAATCAAATTTTCAGATTGGGAGAAAAAACATTCTTGTTATGTTCTTTATTCTTGGGTAAGTGACAATTTCGTGCTGATTATTAAGAAGGTAAAAACCTTCCCAATTAACACACTTAATTGTATACCCCCGATCTTTTAAGTAAGTCTGTATTTTCTATTTTGTTACTGAATATTTTCTTTGCCAAATTTCTTCTGTTTAATATTCTTGCTTTTATGTTGTGTGATACTTATTGTTTAATTTTTGCACTGGTGTAATTCACAAACCATATAGCTACAACTATGTTTCCTTCGTTATCTATTTTGCCCCCTTCGATTTCTAGTAGTTTTTTCCTTAATAATCATTTCTGCCTTTTTAATATCTTGAATACTAGGTTCAAGTCATCGCTTGTTGTTGGCGAATTAGTTTATTGTGTCTTTTCAGCTTGCTCTGGCATTATAACTGCTAAGAGGCGGCGAATGTACGAGTTGAGCGCTGACTTCTTAGTTGGTTCCGACTGGAACGAATTATTAGTTTTTCTTGAATCACTTTCTCATTTATCACTTGGTGAAACATTTTGAACTATTACTAATGAAGGTTTAAATTAAATTACACTTGGTTTGTTTCACAATTTTTCTATATTTACTTACGCTTTTTACGGCATTATCAAGAGTTATCTTGATAATGCCGTAAAAAGCGAAACTAGTTGAGTAAATATAGAAAAATTGTGAAACAAACCAAGTGTAATTGAATTATTAGTATTATGGTATCTGTTGGGGTTTGTTTCCTATATCCACCAGAAAACCATACCGATACAACCAGTAGTGTAACAAAACGCCTAGACAACATTCCTTTATATTGCTTTCTTGTCGCTTCCAATACTATAAATGTATATTATGTACACTATATGGTCTACGGAATAAATATTATAATATTATTATAGTACATAACCAAAAAAGCGAGAAAAAGTGAAAGAAACGCAACAAATGTTTACACTACCCATATATTCTACCCAAGGTGGAAAAACTTTTCAAATATCATATAATGTTCAACGAAGATAAGATCAAGCTGATGGAAGGACTGAAATACTCACCTGCTTCTACCAACCCTAAGAATAACTTAGAACAATTGGCATTAAAAACGGAAATCGCAATAAGCAGAGCAGGAATAAAGAAGAAATTAGACAAAATTCAAACATAATAATCAGAGAGCTTAAGAAATTGTCGAAACCTAATCCAATCAGCAACAGAAAAGAGAAAAATGTTAAATAACTAAGACAAAAGTAGAACAGTCACAATCTTATAATTTAAAGCCGACAATGTAAATACAATTACAATACTCAATTGCAAGGAATACGTAGAAAAGGTAGAGAATAATTTTCAAGAAATTAAAAAAGACCTACGTCAAATTTCCGAAAAACAAATAACGGACATCATAAAACAATCTTCAAGTATACTGGATCGCAAAAATTCAAACTTAAGCAAATTAAACCAAAAGCACAAATCCTGTATGGAATGCCGAAGATCCCTAAGGAAAACATCCCGATGCAGTAGTATCACATTGTTAAGCACCATATAAAGCTTATTCATACATCAATAACAAACTACCACAGTTAATACCGCACAGAGAAAACTCAACCATTTAACTGATAAAGTGTAAGGTTTCAAAAATTATTTTTATTGTTCTGCAACAATTGTTTTGTCATACAGTGGATTCATCAGATAGATGACAAATATGGTTTTACAATTTACGGTTATTGCTTATATATTCTAAAACTAGGCGAACAAGTTATGGAGGGGGACAAGTAGGAGTGAAAACAAATTACAATTTTTAAAATTTCCTATTATAAAAGTTAAAATAAAAACAATTTTTGAAACCTTACACTATATCAGTGTTTTACAAAGTGATACCATGTAATTTCAACAAGTAACCGCCTCAGTGTTTAACGTTAAACAAGAAAGTCTATTTAGTATCATTACACATAAAAAGTTTATTCATGTCCAAAATTAAGAAGTATAATAAAGAACTTAGAACATCACCGATTTACAGAAGATGCTCTTCCATTGGGATCCCCAACGTCACCACTATTTGCAAAAATCACCATGAAAAGCTTCGAAGAAAAAATGCTGAACACCAATAACCAAATAAGGAAAAAGATCATACATTAGTGACTATAGGTGTATGGTGTGTTCTGCATATGGAGATGTTCGGACCAACAACTGGACACGTTTTTACAGTCACTAAGGAGCACCAATAAACTTCCTGGATCTTACATTAAGTATCTACAATAATAAACTACAGTATTTTATATTTTGTGTTGTTAACTTTATTTAAATTATTATTATATTATTACTCATTGTAAACTTAAACTAAGAAATTTTAATTGTAATATCATATCACACGAAAGATGTTTCTTTATATTATATTATTTATTACTAGTTTTATTATATATATGTACTTATTGACAAGTGTAAAGCTGTATTGCTATTAACACAATAAATAGTATTATTATTGAGGATGCACATACTATAATACCAAATGATTCGTTTCAGTCATAACAAATCAAGTGCAATTCGGTTCTGGAAACAAATTGTTAATTTTTGCATTGTGTGTACGGTGTTAAACGTCATCTTGCGCTTCAGCTTTCTCATCTTGTAAAAAATTACCGTTTACCAAAACTGGCATTAAATTTGTTTCAGAATTTGGTACCATCTTTGTAATTAAGGTTTACTATCGCCTTTCTCCACGATGTCTCCGAATGTTATGACTAGCAGTTTGATTTTGGCGTTTAGTCTGTTCCATTCTGTCTTGATTGCTCTGCAGCTTCCACTGTCGAAACAGCCTCCTCTTTTTGCGAATGAGGTTCATTATGTGTGGAGGCAGGACCGAACGATTAACGCGGCGGACCGGATTGGCGGCTGCTGTTGTTATAATGTTATAATTTCGGACAAGCCGGTAAATATGTCCTCGATATCTTGTATGGAGTTGAAGACCGGTGGTGGCAGGGTTTCAATAATGCTAGCAGCAAATATTTTCCAGTTGGTTTGCAACATGATTGGCATTTGCTTGAATTCCGGCTGTGGTCTTTTCGTCTTACATATAACACAAGAAGTTATCATTACTGATGGTGGTCCCTAATGTGGCATAGTTAATAAAAAAAACTTAGGAGGAAAATGCTAGTGAAGCAGAGAGTTGGCCAATAGATCTATAAGGAGGCGGCCACGTCTGTTGCTTGATAGAGAATCAAGGAGAGGCGTTGTGATTGCCGAAGATGATTGGTCGTGGCTCGCTAGCAATGCTGTGCAGCAGTTGATCTGGAAATTGACCTGTGGAGCGAATTTATATTGAATATATAATGATGTCACCCACGGGGGAAGCGAAGGAGGCGGCACAGGCGGTGATGTTCTTGAGCACGAGTGTGGGATGACGTGAAGCTCCATTGGCAGAATTTTGCGCCATATAAGTGCGACGCCATGTCGCAGTGGATTATCGTTCTGGTGTATAAAATAATCTAGGATGTGGGGAATTCCAAAAAAGTTTCTTGCGCTGCAAAGATGTCAATGTCGACCAGATTTTTGTATTCCGCCAGCCACATATGTTTGCAGTGCCGATGACAAGCCTATTCGCCATTACTGAAGCCGTTTTGGTCCAGGTATAGTAGATCTTGTTTCCGCTATAGGATACCTTGAATTCTGATTTGTTTGTCTTCTGGGTGAGGAAAGAGAAAAGGGTAGCTACTTTCGCATAGCGATCTGGGAACAAATTAATTATAGCTGTAACTATTAATTCTATGGTACCCTAGTGGATCGGAGGATTGCTAGCTGGAGTTTTAGCTGGTACGATGGGAACCGTAGCGGCAGGTGACGCTGGCTCGGTCGGACGCTTTGGGCACTTCAGTGAGAATGGTGAGTAGTCGGTGGCATCATAGGTGGCGCACCTCCTCTCCTTGCGGCGTGGAATTGGCGGGGCATTGGAAGGGCGAGCGTGCTTGGTTCGGTCCTTAAAACATGATTAAACATTTTCAAACCGTCATGGAGAATGGTGTCGAAGATGCTTTCGCACGCCACGAGGATACGGAATAATAATAGTTGGTTGGTTGGTAGCATAAGAGATAATTCTCCATGGATGGGTGCAGTTGAGGCCTGAGCCTCCATGGCTTCCATCACCTGCCCCGCTGTGACATTAAGCAATAGACCAGTGACAACGCAGGAGTAGGTCTCCGTGATCAGATTATATTCCCTCCTCGTGAGATATCATATCATCCAATTCAGGCCAAAAAAGTGGGTAATTATCGGCATAGGGTTAGTCATTGACGGTTATGGTCTGGCCACATCATTCTTAAAGAAAAATGGACCGATGACGCCGCCAGCGCAAAATACACACCAAACAGTGATTTTTTGCGATGTTTTGGGTGCTCTTATGTGGATTAGTATGGTCACAAATTTGACAATTTTGTTTGTTGGCACACCAATTTATCTAAAAATGAGCCTCATGGTTGAAGATTCAGTGAACACACGTTGTGGTCTATGGTTGATTATCTTTAGTTTCTGGGTCAATTGAATATTGTATTGGTAAAGACTCAAGTAACGACACAAAATTCGCCAAGTCGTGGTCTGGGAAAGGCTTTGTTCAGATCTTGTATTTCTTTGTCCTACGGGTGTGGATTCATTGTATATTAAATCAGTGTACTGAAATTTATCCATCATACTAATAGTCCTCTTGGTAGGACAATTATGAAGACCGTAAAATGGACGAAGCGCACTGTACTTTGTCCAAACAGAGCACTTATTTTGTTAAAACATTTCTATCATTTTACGTGCTGTTGAACGTCCATGATGACTTGTTAAAACAAACTGAATAAATCATAGCTAATTCGACAAATGTATCTTCAACAATATGGCGGCTTTTAAGTGTCAAAGACCCTATTGTCAAATAGCACATCAATTTTTATTGGGAAATGTCAGAAGTTTTTTGAATGTGACATTATTATGTTGGTCAACAGGGATCGTCAGTGATAGACTATGTGCTAATAAAGGGGATACATAGGGGAATAGTGAGAAGATTGGAGGTGGAAGATGTGCTAGGGTCGGATCATCTACCAATATCGGTAGAAATATGGATGGGGAGGAAAAAAGAAAAGCAGCAGGGGATAGAGCGGTCGAAATTGGCAGACGGAGCAAAGGAAATGGAAAAAATGGGTAAACGATTGGAGAAGATCAAGTGGAGTCAGGTAGAAAATATGGAAGAGATGGAGGAGGTTATAGCAGGATGTGGAAGAAAAATAAAAAGGAGCAGCGGAGCGGATGCACATGGTTCGACGAAGAGTGTCGGGAGGCGAAGAGAGTAATAAGGAGGGCAGTAAATGAATGGAGTAGTGGAAGAGGGGAGGAGAAGGGGGTGAGGGAGGCAAGAATGAAATATACGAAGGTATGTGAGGAAAAGAAGGCGCAGGCTATCAAAAAAATTGCAGAGGATATGAGATCGTGCCAGAGCGAAAGGGAGATGTGGAGTATATTGAGGAGAGGAGAAGTACGGGGACAGATGAAGGTATCTCTGCAGGATTGGAAAAATAAATGTTTAGAAAACTGCGGGGAACCGGTGGGGGTGGGGAGACGACAGTGGAAGAGGAGCTTACAGAGGAGGAAGTGGAAAAGGGTTTTGAAGAGGTGAAAGGAGGAAAAGCGGCTGGGCTGGATGGACTGAAAGCCGAAATGTGGAAGCGGATTGGAGCTGAGGGAAAAAGAAGATTTTGGCAGCTGCTGAATCAGATATGGAGAGGAGAAAGGAAGATTCCGGAAACATGGCGTGTGGGGGTAATGTGTCCGATACACAAAAGTGGAGATAAAAAGGACCATAGTAATTATAGAGGTATAACCATTATGTGTATCGGGTACAAGATTGCCATGACGATAGTGAAGAACCGGCTAGAAGAGGAAGTAGAAGAAAAGGGTTTGTTGCCGGAATCGCAAGGAGGGTTTCGAAAAGGGAGGGGAACGAGAGATCAAATCTTTACGCTAGCGAGAATAGTTGAGAGAGTGTTAGAGGAAAAGAAAAGTGTGTATGCGGTATTTCTGGATTTGAAAGCAGCGTATGATTCATTGCCGAGAGAAAGGTTGATGGAGTGCTTAGAAAAGGTGTGAGCAAGGGAACAGTGGAATGGGTGAGAGGAATGTATGAAGAGACATGGGGGAGAGCAAAGGTAGATGGAAGGGTATCGGAAAAGTTTAGAGTATGGATGGGGGTGAGACAGGGATGTCCGCTTAGCCCGTTGCTCTTAAATTTATATATGAGTGAACTAGAAGAGGTCCTGAGAAACGGGCAAGCGGGCGGGATTGTAATAGGGAAAATGAAGGTGTGGATGTTGGCGTATGCGGATGATGTGGTGTTGCTGGCGAAGGATTGGGGAGAAATGAATGAGATGTTGCAAAGGGTTGAAAGGTATATGGATAAGCGAGGTGTGTGTGTGAATGTAGGAAAAACGAAGTGAATGAGATTTAGGAATAGAGGAGGAGAAGGAAGAATGAAAGAATTAACATGGAAGGGAGAAGTGATCGAGAGAGTGAAAGAGTTTAAATATTTGGGTTTTGTGTTTAGGTGGTGTGGGGGTACAGGGAGCACGCCAGATGGGTCCAAATGAAAGCGAGGAAAGCATGGTATGTGGTGAAGGAGAAGTGGGGACAGTGGCTGAAGGGTAATTTTCATTTGCATGTGTGAAACCAATCTTAATGTATGGGGTGGATGCATGGGATATGAAAGCATATGAATGTATCGAGAGAGAGCAGGTGACATTCCTGAAGCAGGTGTAGCTGGGCGTTGATCTTGCTCAGCTACATTCTGCTTCAGGAAACGAACAGAACGTTTATGCATGGAGACGCAATGGAAAGAGTGACTAGGTATGAGATAAAAGTGATAGGATTGGGGGGGGAAAGGTTGGTAAAAGAAGTGTGGAGAACGTGTGTGATAGTAGAAGAGAGTGGTTGGAGAATAGAGAGGAGAAAAATGTATGAAGGAGCAGGAGTGTCTGAAAGTTTGGTAAATGAGTGGTTGGAAAAAGGGGTGAATGTGGCAGCGTGGATGAAGGTAAAATGGGAAGATGTAGAAAAGCAGGAGCGTCAAAGGTGTATTGAGAGTAGTGGGTACAACCCTCTTTATAAAAGATGGCAGGTACATGGGAAGATACCTGTGTACCCAGCAAATTGTACACTAAACAGAGGGCAGAAGGTAGCAATGGCTAGGGCTAGGTGTGGCTCGGAGGAGAGAGGAAGAAAGATATGAATGGGCTAAAAGTATGGTAGGTGTGTGTTGTTTGGGAGTGGGAGAGATACATGGAGTCATCTAGCGGAGGAGTGTAAGGAGATATGGAAGGGATGGATGAATAGGAGTAGACGGATAGAGGAGTGGATGCGAGAGGACGGGGCTGGCGTAAAAATTGTGATGACATTAGGGTGGGAGAGGGAGATGAGAAGAAGGATGTAATAAATGAGTTAATAGGGATTAAATATTTAGTTTTGAATTGTTATTATTTGTATATATGGCTAAGGTCTTTTTTTTTAATTATGTTACACAAAACCTTGGAAAAGGTCAATCAAAGAAATACATAACAGTATAAATTTATTTCCTTCTATAAAAAAAATCACCTTTAATTATTACATTTAAAAAAATCGAAATGACTTGAGATTCATCCCTATAATTCCTAACTTACTTCGTAGGCGAGTTGTATTAAATTACAGTAGGATAAATGGTTCATATAAGAAAAGTATTCCAAATAGGAATTTAATTTATAATTTCTGAATACAGTATTTTTTATCAACAGTCCGATATTTTTTGTATAGTAGTCATATTTATCAGTTGTATTAATGTACTTATTATTTTGATGTTTCGTATTTTTGTCTCTAAAAAGTATTTGCTTTTAGCTAGTTGTTATAAGGCTATGATATAATTTAGATTCAGGAGGAACATTATTATAAATTAAAAATTTGAATAACTTCTATACTTTTTCTACAACCATTACAATGAGTTAATTGCTATAGGTTATGTTTAATTCTACGTGCTCTTTTAAGTGTTTGCTCAATAATCAAATATTTAATCAAATCAATACAATCGTCTTCAAACATAGTGTTGCATATTTACATTTGATGATATAATTAAAATAGTTAATAATAATTCAATATTTAAAGCTAATATAATTGAGGATACATTATTCGTTCTAGAATAATATACATGAAGTTCGAGAATTTTTTTAAATCAAGTTGATAATTCTGTGTTTATTGAATATTTAAACTTTTGTTATGTTACAATAGAAAGGCTGTCACCAGCCTCGGTAGCGCAGTAGGCAGCGCGTAAGTCTCATAATCTTAAGGTCGTGAGTTCGATCCTCACCCGGGGCATATTTTATTTTAAATTATTTGGGTTGCCGCATTAATATTCATTAGGAAAAAAATACTTACACCCCTTCAATTACAACAATAATATGTTCCAATTATCCATTCATCTATAAATATATGTACATTTATAATTACATTGAGTTAAGTGAACTTAATGAAAAGTTCCAGCTTATTGTGTGATATAAATATAGACAATAAATGCTGCTTGAAAATAATAATAATAATTGTTTTTCAGAAATTAACGGAATCATAGTAATGATGTAATGGTAATAAGCACGATAAACCTGCCGTTGGTGGGTGCATAGGGTTGCAGCCGAACTAACGATTCAGTCATACCACCCCCAATAAAATAAATCTCGTATAAAAACAAACACAAGTACACAAATGACACGGCGGAAAGACCACGTGGCCAATGGCTAAATATTAATTCTACTAAAATTTGTATATATTCTTTAGATGAGATATCTATAACCTTTTATGTAATAAGCTACAAAACTACAACTACACGGTTATATTGATTTACAATATTACTATTAACCTTAAATTAGAACTATTTAAACATGCAATTGACAACAACAGTTATATTTTCTTGTTCTCAAAATCAATAATTCCGAAATGTAAAGAGTACATTGTAAATGTTATACTATAACTGTGTACATTAACAAGTTATAATGGCGTTTAGTTTAATTATTTACTTTTAGTTTGATTTTTCGTACTATATTTAAAATCAATGATTTTTTAGAATAATTATTACCTGTGTATGATATATTTAAAACAATAAAGAAACACAAGACTCCGTGGCGCAACGGTAGCGCGTCTGACTCCAGATCAGAAGGTTGCGTGTTCAAATCACGTCGGGGTCAAAATTACAATTTTGCACATATTTTTATTAATATTCTGGAACCCATAAATATAATTTTGGTATATTAGTAAAACAATTTTTGTGAAACATGTTTACTTGATTTAATATAGCGTATCAATTATATTACCAATTTATAAGTTTATGTCTATTTACGTCTATGCCTATTTACTTAAGAATAATTATTATCATAATATTTCCGATTAAAAAAGGATTATTTAATATAATAGTTTAGTTTATTGACTTTACAACTCCTATAAAAAATATACATCAATTTGCCGGCCCTTGTTAGATTATGCTTGAATCCTCTTTACCCAACTCCGTTCAACCATCCTACATCACATCGAAGTTGAAGAAAGATCAGCACTAAAAACCCTAACCAAACTCTGACATCCAAATAATCCACCATGTAATCCCTCTAACGATCTCTTGTAAGAAATTACTCAAATCACACCGATGTTCTAGCAAATATTAAGCCTTACTATTAAATTTGCAAACTATCCATCAAAGCTTATACCTTTTAGCTAAATTTTGTATTCCTCCAAATCTAAATATCCCTCTTAATCATCAAGATCCACCCCTCGGAATTCAACTTATTTGTACGAATTACCATGACAGTTAAGCTAGCTAGAAAAAAACTTTCTTCTTTATGTTCAAATTAAATTCAGATATGGTAGAAAGACTGCAGGTCTGTAGCCCAGACGGACTACACCACATTATTTGTCTTTGTTTATGTATATATAATAAATGTAATTATGTAATTGTCCGAATAGACAGAATAAATATTATTGTTATTATTATTAATTAATTAATTTTTTTGTTTAGTTTTCTAATATATTTACAATTATTGGTGATAAATAAAGGATTCGTTCTCTTTTCCAGTATAATGCAATACTTACTACTACTTTGCATATAAAAATAAAAATTGTTTCCGCCCGGGATCGAACCGGGGACCTTCCGCGTGTTAGGCGGATGTGATAACCACTACACCACGGAAACAGATATCGGTTACATTCTCATCAAAAAATAGGCTTCTAAAATTTAAAAAACAATCTGGTAAATAAAAAAATACACCCTTATTATTCTTTCTCTTAACATTTTCCTGTCCGTAGGCATAGTAAATATAAACAAATGTAAAGTTGTACTACTAGACGGAGAGTGGAAAGGAAAGGAATGTATGAGAGGGTGGATTTGTCTAAGGGGATCGTGAAGGAGTGGCTACAGTAAGGGGTAAATATGTCGGGATGGGTGCAAGAGAAGGCGAAGGAGGTGAAGAGGCAAAGATATATGGATAAGATTATTGGATACAATGAGGGCTATAGAAAGTGCCAGGTACTTGGGAGGAGGCCAAAGTATCTGGAGGACAACCGCTTCAGAAGAAAGGAAAGGGTGATTTTGGCATGTGCAAGATGCCTGATGAAGGAAAGAAGGTGTGTGATTACGTGGAGGTATATGGCAGAGGAATGTAAGGGGGTAGAAGAAGATAGGGTGGATGAATGTAGTAGCGTATGAGAGTGGATGAGAGTGGATGAGGTCAGGGTAAAGATGCTGACGAGATTATGGCGGGAAAGATGGAGAAAGAGGGATCAACAAGTAGTATTAAGGCATGTATTATATATTCTTCAAAGCACTTCCCTCTGCATAAAATCTTGACAAATTAACAAACAAATATGTTTCCGAGTCCCTTTCTTACAAACTCGACAGTGAAACTTCTTTTTGCATGAGCTTTCAGTTTTTCCTCTTTTATTTTGTCGTATATTTCCAGACTATCTTCCAGCTAGATCTTTCCATCCTTTAAGTTAGGATTTTCACCTATGTGCGTGGGGAATTACTATGATGCATGAAGCATCCTATACAGTCTGGAACACATGAAAATTAATTTTGGATACGATACAAGGATTATCAACAAGATTATATCTTCTGAACACCTTCAAGTAGGCCTATATATTTAGATTGATAAGGTGACCATACAACTGAACAATACATGAGTTCACTATTAATGTAGGCATTGAACAAGGCGAAAAGTGTATCAATGTTACAGAAACATTTTGCATTACGTAAAATAAAACATAAAAGACGGTAAGACGGTAACAATCTTTAATTAAATGGGTGATATGTGAGCTAAAATTGAGTTTTGTGTCATACTTCGAGTCAATATTATCACATACCTTATTGAAAAATAACAAGAACAATAGTGGACCAAGGTTTGATCCCTGTGGTACACCAGATAATGCAGGATATGAGAAGGATTGCACACCACTATACTCAACAACTTGATCGCGTTCAGTTAAAAAGCTTTCAATCACCAGTATCAGATTATCATTTATGTTGTAATCTTTTAGCTTTAGTGTAAGTAGCTTATGTGGCATACTATCGAAAGCTTTACTAATGTCAGTATATATTACATCAGTTTGATATTGCTCGTCTAAGAACTCAGAAGTGTCCTGCGTAAAGTTGAATAAATTTGTTGTTGTTGAGCGTCCTGACATGAAGCCGTGCTGTTCAATTTTAATGCTTTGACGTACGTTAAAATAAATGTAGTTAGTTATAATGCATTCGAAAATCTTAGAGAAATTACTGACAAGGGCAATAGGTCTATAACATTTCACTTGATTTCTATCACCAGACTTAAAGACAGGTACAATTTTTACTTTCCTCCATAATTTCGGAAATAAACCGGTCTGAAGAATGAGATTATAAATAAAACTCAACGGTTGGCATAAGATGTAGCCACAGTCTTTCAGTATGAAAGAGGGTATTTTGTCCAGACCAGCAGTTAAAGTGGCTTTGAAGTTTTTCAATTGCTTCAGTACATCTTCTTCAAAAATTACAATGTTACCTATTAAGCTGTGACTAGTATTAGACGCAGATTGATGATTATCGGCACTATTTATATACACAGAATTAAAATGAGTTGCGAACGCATTTACAATTTCTGCAGGACGAGAAGCAAGCTTATCTTTGTATATCTTATATCCTGGAATACGTGTTGTTTTTTTAATTGCATGAACATAGTTCCAAAATTTAGCAGGATCCTTTTTCATGTTATTCTCCGCACAACGTACAAAATCATTTCTTCTAGATGCTAGCTTTCTCCTAGCGTCTTCATAATTAATTTTATTTATATTGTTGTTGTTACGTAAAAATTTGGACCTTAACTTTTCTTTCCTTTTCACCTCACGTATCAGTGAACTATTAAACCAGGGTGGGAAAACATTGTCGTTACTTGTACACCTGTATTTAGGCACATTTCTGTTGAAAATATCGTATAACTGTGTATAGAGGAAATTACATGCATAATCAACGTTCTTCAACTTGTACAAGACATTCCAGTCAATGTTTGACAAATCATTGTATAATTTCACAAGATTAGCTCTCTTAAAATTATATTTAAAATCATTGGACGCGGAAAATTTTGTTCTTACCGGGTTGTTTATTTGAACTGAGAGGTTTAACGCAGGGTGATGAGTGTCCTCTGGTACAAGCGGTTCGCAATCTCGTTGAAGTTCAAATTTAAATTCACGTGATACAATGACAAGGTCAAAAATCTTATTCAGAGCATTTGGAATATTATTGATTCGTACTAAATCGTGGTAATCCAAAAAATTGTTTACGGCTGTCGTAAAATTTGACGATGAGAGCGTTTGGTTACAATGCAGATACTCAGGAATATTAAAGTCACCCAAAATCAATACGTTGTCGTAGTGGACGATTAGAGAATTGAGAACATCAAAAAATAAACTCAAGATTTCAAGGCTAGGTTTTGGGTATAAATACATAACATAAGATATTTTTGGAATTAATAACTAATTTAACTGCAACTGCTTCTAATAATGCTGACATATTTGGCAGAGTAACTTCCTCAGAAGAAAATACATTTCTCACTGCAAGTAACACACCGCCACCTATTTTATTAGGACGGTCACAACGATACACATTATATTGATTCGGAAATAGTTCAGAATTAAAAACACCTTGCTTAAGCCAACTCTTAGTGAGGAATATCAAATCATGATTAGACGAACTTACGTTATTATAAAATTGTATTGTTTTAGTCTTCAATTCTGACATTCTGATAAAAAATATTTAAATTGCTATCAACATTCTGCTGGGTAATTACTTGTCATTATAGCAGCATGAATTAGGCCACCCCTCCGACGGATGTCTGCTTGTCTTCTTTTTAATTTGATGTTTTGCAATTATGCAGTAGTCCTGTTTTCCTTAATAGAACCAAACATTCTAAATTGATTGACAAGCATTTTTCAGATAGTTAAACGCTAGTTTTTTAGAAATATCCCATATTCAACTCCTTTTATTTACATCGTTATTCAGATTGTATTGATTGCATTTGAAATAAAACTAACGATTCCTATCAAAGGACGCACGTAAAATGAACTTATTGACTATTGTTACCTCTGCTCATAAGTTCTGATCCATTACTGTATTTAGTTGGATTAATGACATGGACACCTTAAATGATGCGTATTCTGCAGGAAATTTGAGAAGCAGTTGCTTGCAAGTAGCGGATATATTATTATCCTCTGAAAAAGAAAGAAGGTCATCAGTGGTCATTTGCGGAGCAGCTTGTATGAGCAAATTACCCTTTCCAGTACTAAAAACTTTAATATTTAATTTCTTCTTCGGCGATACTTCGGCAAAAGCAACCGGATTAGAAGCAATTGCCGATGTAGGCATATTAACTGCAGATTTATTGGATGCTGTAGCATTTTGAACTACAATTTTTTTAGATTTAATTTTACCAACAATTTTTTTCTAATAGTCAGACTTAGGCTTATGAATGCAAGATGTCTCTTTTGTATTTCGAAATTGACGCCTATCCAATTTTTCAATTAACTATTTGTTTTTTTTTTGTGATTTTAATTAAACACCTTAACTTGGATAATTTCCTTCAGCTACTTAATTTTAGTTAAAATGGATTCACCTTTTGGCTAAGGTCTGGGCATTTGATACAGGATACATTAATCACTGGATCGCTACTTAACTTTACTAATAAAATATATAAGTCCTTTACGTTGTAGAATTAATTAATTACATCAAGCTAAATTCATTTCTTGTTCCAAATTATCATAGTATAGTCACTCACAAACTATTTTAACGTACATTCAATCATTTTTAGTTCATTTTACAGAAAGAAATACGTTCAAACTAGTGTTGCTTTGATAGCCTTGCTATTTTGTAACACGCAAATTACTTTTGTATTATTCAATGTCTGTCGAAGTATTAGCTAGAGAAGTAGTTGTTTCAAAAGTGATTTGTTCTTGTAGTCTTAATAAGACTCATTTGTTGTAGATTTTACGAAAATATTTTCGTGTTTTTTTCTATTTATTAACTTTACTAATTGATTTATTGATTGTGGGTCGACTATCGGTGGTCGGCATCCATCTACGTGCCTTTTCAAGCAATCCAGGTGGAAATAATTGGCACAAACCTCACACTTCACTTACCACTTTATTTGAGCAGCTATTTTTTTATGCAAGGATAATGCAAGGAAAGATATTACTAAATATCATGCTACATATATTAAAAATATTAAAGAGAATACTGAATTTAAAAAATCACTATATTTTAACCACAAATAATCATTGTATAATTATTATATAACGTGTAGGCACAATTATATAAATCTAAAGAACACAGCACGACTCGAGTTTCGACGTTTTATCGTCATTGTCAAGTGAATTATAAGTTGATGAAATTTTGATTTTATACTATTTTGGGGTGAGGAAATATACCTACCGCTAGTTGTTTGCTGTTATCTCGGGAAGACTGTACCAGTTCGGTCTGCTCATTAAGAAGATTTACTGATGGATTACGTATCTGTTTGAAAATTTCCTTCCTAATGACCTTAGGACATTAAGCTTAGTTCCCTTGCTACAATTATGCAAGATTTTTAGATTATTTATATCCGGAAATTGGTGTTTGTATTCTAAACAATGATTTGAAAAAGAGCTAGAGTCTTGATTAAAACGAAAAGCTCGATAATGTCTTAATCAAGATTTGTCCATGTGCAGACCGAGGTATTTAACCTGGTAGACCCTTGGTACCCATGGTAAAGCTGTGCCCTTGAAAGTAAGGTTGTCAACGGGTATCGTGAGTATCGATCGGCCCTGGGAGAAGTAAATGGCTTGGCATTTTTCTGGATTCATTGTGATTTGCCATTCGAGTGTCCACTTCTCGAGTATGTCGAGGGCGGATTGGATTTTACGCATTATGTTCGGAATGTATTTACGACGATACAAATATGTGGTGTCGTCCGCATGCTGGGCTTTTTGCATGTGTTCAGGAGCTGGAATGTCGTGTACATATATGTTGTACAAAGTAGGAGAGAGCACCGATCCTTGAGAGACGTCGGCAGTCATTTCTCTCGGTTCGGATAAGCACTTTTGTAACGTGCTGAGAAGGAGGAGGTTCTTTTGGTGATAAACCGTTAAATTTAGGATTAGCAGTTTAAAAATCATTCCATTACACCCGACACGATTAAAAGCTTTGGTAGAAAAATAACCAAAGCTTTTCTGGCTTTGGCGAAGTTCTTTGTGAGCTTCCATAGTTGGGGTTTGGTTGGATGGTCGTCGATACGTCTATTCAGATCCTGATTTATTTGGCGACAGCGTGTGGTTTGTCAACTACGGCTTTGTTTACGATTAAAATCTTTGATTATGTAATCCGTGGTTCGTACTAGCTAGTTATTTGTGGATAGGCTTCTTATAAAGCTGAATTGTGTATTTGGGACAACTTTGTGATCATTTGATTATTCTGATTATTCGGTCAAACGCACGTGTACTGGTTTTTCGAGTTGTTTATCTAATTTACGGAGTAAACTGATGGAATGTTGGTTTTGTGGAAACTGTAGATCTTTACCTGGTCTAGGTATAACAATAACAGTGCCATGTTACTATGTTTTTGGGAAATATTCTGTTCTTAGACCGGCATTTAAGATGCTTGTGAGAATACAATTGTCTTAAGTGATTAGATCCTTAACTTCTCTAATCGTTTGTTGGCTTAGGGAAAGAGTTTGGTCATCATTTAAAACTATGAAGCGCCTCTTCAATTTTAGCACTTTTGGTTTCGTCGTTCGGCGAGAATTGCCATTCCGCATGGTCATATTTGTACGAGGCCATTTCATTCGTGGGTAGCAGAAGTCGCCTTTCTGGATTTGGCGAAGTTCTTTGTGAGCTTCCATAGTTGAGGTTTAATTGGATGGTCGTCGATACGTCTGTTCAGATCCTGATTTGTTTGGCGGCAGCGTGTGCGTTGCCAACTACTTCGGCTACGGTTTTTCCCTAATTTTATTTAGGAGATGTTTTGGAATATTGAGCGGATGGCCCGCAGAGACCTTCTTCACTGTTGAGGATTCTTCAATGGCTCTATGAATAGCCGTTGTGAGGATATTAATACCCTCAACGATTCCTTATCGATTACGCATCGCCAGAATAGACGATACGTGTTTTGAGATGGACTTATTGAAGAAGTCTGGATATTTATGTGTGTACATCCATTAATACTGGATTGTGATCGAATTTTTGTTGATGTGGTTCAGATATCTATGTTTTTAATTTTATTGACTATGAAAATCCAGTATTGTGAAAAAATGTTGGAGTTTGGATGGGCAGTCTGTGTGGAATGATGTATTCGAACAGTTTTTTGCCTCTTTGATTTGTGACTCGACTCTGATTTTGTCATAATCTGTAGTGATAATTAGTTTTGATGGAGGTTGATAAACGTTGGTTATTTTGACCTTTTCGACGTTTATGCGTTGTTGCTTTCAAATTTATTGTGCCTATGTCGTATGTATATTGCAGTGCACCGCGATTAGGCAGTGGAGTAATATGGAGATTGTAGCCATTTATATATCACCTGTTTCTAGAGGAAACTCGAAATTCGCTTATTAGCATTATATGGATCTCTAACGTACGCATGAACTGTTCCAGTTCCGAAGTTTTATCCGTTTTATCCGATTGCTTTCCTTGTACAGATTCTGCACGCACTGACATTTGATACCATTGCATCAACTAGTTCTTTTATACTTGGTGGGAGTGACGGAAGATAGGGTTTCTAGTATGGGCTTAACTCCTTCTACCATTTGTAGTTGGGCAAGGAATTCTGGATTTGCGAGCATTTTAAGAGTGGTCATGAGGTTAGTGTGGTACACACTAAATCAACATCAACTGCTCCAACCAGCACCAGAACCAGAGTCCTGAGAACCAGGTCCCTAGAATGAGCAGAAGAAGAGGCGGAAGGCAACGACGCAAGCTCGCTGGCGAGCAACAAGGTACGATACTTTCTCCCTCTCAGCCATAAAACTCGACAACACTGACGGGGGCCACCACAGACACGACCGCAAACGTCGGAGTGCCCTCACCCACCCTAGCTGCAGCTAAACGTCGCATCACAGTTGACACGACGGGCGAGGACTACTGGGAGGTTTTGGGTGCACTCAAGACCGGCATCCTAGACGGCCCTCACGCCCAAGCCGTGGAGACTGCCAGAAGGACGAGGGAGGGCAGAATGACGATCGAATTAACGGAGGGGGCTGACCACTCAGCCGTCTTATAGAGGGTGGGGGTAGATAAGGCCAGAGCAGAGAAGGGCCCATCGACGGTGCTAGAATTAAAATTCCTCGAAGCCCACACCACCGAGGAAGAAATAATCGAGGCCATGGACGCAGCGACTGGCCACCCCGGCGACACGGCGGTCAGGTGGATTCGGTCGTACACAAAAACTCTCAGGGTCGCGCTGATCGAAGGACCCAGGGAGACCATGGAAATGTTGCTAGCGAGCAACGGTCAGGCTGGGATGGGCGGACTGCACCTTAGCCACGAGGCACAGCAGAGGGACATGCACGGGGCCCGACGTCTCGGCAAGAGATGCGGGATCCCAGGTTACCAAAAACAGACCTGCGTGTCACCACTGGCAAGCCTTCCCTGCAACAGAATGGGAGCCGAGGACCAGCATTTCACAGGCTCACGCCAGTGCAAGGCTCTATCGGAGCTAACGAAGACTCACAGGGGCCCCGACGGAACAAGGAGAGAAGCCGGCAGCTGGACATGACGCCCCAGGCCATCCAGCCCCAGATGACCGGAGGGGACAGAAACCAGGCAAGCATTCCTCCAGGTCAATGCCAACAGGAGCCACGCTGCACGCGTATCCTGGCCATGGTGAACGACTAGTACAGGCCCGACGTCACCATAATCAGTAAGCCCAACAGCTCTAGGGCAAACGGGGACTGGCTGAGGGACTCTGAGGACGGATATGTGGCCCTCAAGCTGAGCCCAAGGATCAAACACCTCGCCACAGCATCAGGGAGCCCTTGCAAAGTCATACCATGGGTAGAGGTGGCCGGGCTGACGGTAGTGGCATGCTACGTCTCGCCGAACAGAACCCTAGAGGAATGGCAGGCATGGATAGATGAGCTCATCGGCGTGCTACGAGGGGCCAACGGACCCACAGTGGCTGGGGGGAGACAAGGACCGACAGGAGAGCGGAGCTGCTACTGGATGCACTCGCGGGGGAGGACATAGAGGTGGCCAACACCGGACGCACCTCAACCTGCGTCCGCCACAACTCGGAGTCCATTATAGACCTCACTCTGCTCTCCCATGGCCTCATGAGCTGCATAGGGGTCTCGTCGACCATCCAATCCAATGAGCGATCACCGCCACTAAAGGTTCGGCATCAGGACAGGACGCCACGAAACCATCCCCTCGGCTGCTGGAGCACGAAGTGGTGGTAATGAACCGCCTCAAATACCTCGCGGTGCTCATCGAGGCGAACCCGCGCAACTCACGTGGCTGAAGCTGCACTACGCACCGGGAAGGCGGCAAGCCGGGTGGCAAGGCTTCTAGCCAACACGGACTGGGCGTACTACGTCAAATCACAGCGGAACATCGACCGACTCCGGAGGGCACTGAGACCAGGCGCCCTTAAGACCTCCCGTGGATACCTCACCATCTCGACTGAGGCGGCAGAAGTACTGGCATTGGCCACCCTCCCGGACCTCGAGATAACAGCCCGTCAAGAGGCCTACGTAGCGACCGCGGAGGGCCAGCCGAAAGAGGCAGCGAAGGCAGAAGCAAGGGGGCGCCTCATGGACCGCTGGCAGATGGGCTGCCGGAAGCAAGGGACCATGGACCTGGCGACTCATCCCCCACATAAACCCATGGAACAAGAGGAGGCACGGGGAGCTGTCATACCATCTCACCCAGGTACTCTCGGGGCACGGCTCAAGAGGACAACACAAGGGAAGATGTACAACCGCGGAGGGCCAGCCGAAAGAGGCAGCGAAGGCAGAAGCAAGGGGGCGCCTCATGGACCGCTGGCAGATGGGCTGCCGGAAGCAAGGGACCATGGACCTGGCGACTCATCCCCCACATAAACCCATGGAACAAGAGGAGGCACGGGGAGCTGTCATACCATCTCACCCAGGTACTCTCGGGGCACGGCTCAAGAGGATCGGGAAGGCAGCTGAGGACAGGTGTCTGTGGTGTAAAGACGAGGTGGATCACGCGCTCCACACCATTTTCAACTGCCCCCAGTGGGAGGAAGTGCGGACAGCCCACCTGGGGAGCTGGGGCCGAATGCCAGCCTCCGACAACCTGGTCCCCGGAATGCCAGCCTCCGACAACCTGGTCCCCAGAATGATGGAGTCCGCAGAGATGTAGGACGCCGTAGACGCCACGGCGAAGATAATCCTCGAAGAGAAAGAGGGCTACATCAAGGGGCTGAAGAAAGGGTAGGGAAGTGTACATATGTGTATAATTAAAATGTAATTAAAGTTTGTAATATGTGTTTGTATATATAATCTGTACTGTAAATAAAGGCTAATAAATAAAGGCACGACGGTGAGGAGACGCCAGTGAAGTTTTGTGATAGTCCCGCTGGTTTCCTCTTTTCAGGGGGGGCACTGTTGGTCGTGCGCGGCCATCACGTCCATAAAAAAAAAGATGCCGCAGGTATTACTGCTTTTATTTTTTTGGGATTGATTTATTTAAGAGAACCTTGGGCATCCCTTGTAGTTGGCTGTATGTCCACCGTTGCAATTACAGCACTTGGGGTCACCGTCGGTTTATTGATTGCGTTTGCAATCTGATGTTGGGTGGTCTGCTGCGCATTTTACGCAACGAGGGGCTAATTTGCAGAGTTCAGCACCATAATAAAAAAATCCTCAATCATTTCGCTATCAATGACGTTCTGGTGGATTTCCCTGATGACATGTATTATTTTTCCTTATAGAGGCGGTGGGTAAAGACTGCACTTTTTGATGTCTTCTTTTTATATTTACACGTCGCACAGTGTGGGATTTTACAAATCTAGCTGGAAAAAATTATAAATTATAATAAAACATCTTTTTGAATTGTATAAGTTCATTTAGGACGTAAAATAAGTTTGTAAAATATAATCCACGCATATTTCTACAGAAATGTATATACATTTTTACATAGTTTTTTTTATTTTGTCGTAGGATGGATATATTTTTAGCTGCTTATCTAATTCCGATTTTCTAATAATTTCATATTTTCTGTACGTTAATTTTGTTGTACTTATCAATACCAATGCTTCTACTGCAGAATACTGAGGTGTTTGTTGGCCTATGGTATGAAAAGCGTTCTTCCCTTTAGTTCGTCTTTTTGGACTTGAAAGCAATTGCTGCAACATAGAAGCAGCATTTCTTTTGCCAGATTTCCTTAACTTAACTTTGAACTAAAGTCTTTTTTCGGAAGCCTACTTTTTTGCACTCTGGATTCCACTTGTACTGGGTGCATCCAAATTAATTATTGTAACGGCAGTATTTAATCAATTATTGAACTGTTTAAAAACATAGTTTTATTGCGATGATACGCCTTCCATCTTTGGTTGAATCTGATCATGAACGAATTAACAGTCCGGTTTAATTCGTCTTACGTTATTTGAGAACAATGATGTATGTTAAATTTACTTTTAAGGTAATCCACAAGTCATTTTCAGTCGCAGAAGAAGTTGATCGTGGGTTATTATCGTCACTTTTTAACACTTGGATATCTTTGAAATACGCAATTAAAATTTAAGAATTTTATCAAAAGTTTTGATAAAATTCTTAAATTTCAAACCGAAATATTCAATAAAAAATAGTCTTGATTTAGTCAAAAATATTAATACCATTAAACTAAACAGCAATTCAAAATTCATCTCTTTCGACGTGACCAACCTTTTTACAAACCTGCCTGCAGTTGAAGTCCGTGAAATAATCATAAATAAGCTGAACGACAATAAAACGAACCCAATAATAATAGACGAAATTTTAATTCTACTTGACATCTGTTTTCAGCAAAACTATTTACAATTTAATAACCAGCTATTCACACAAACTGAAGGTCTGGCAATGGGCAACCCCCTAAGCTCCCTAATAGCGGAATTATTTATGGACCACCTCGAAAGAAAAATATCAAGTTTACCACTTTTTAAAAATTGCACGTACTGGTGGAGATATGTCGATGATATCTTAATAACATTTACAGGCACAGATAGACAATTGAACACATTTCTAACTAGTCTAAATCAACAACACAATAATATTAAATTTACAATGGAAACCGAAATAAATAAATCAATTAACTTTTTAGATCTAACTATAACAAACATAGAAAACAAACACGATTTCTCAATATATCATAAAACTACATACACTGACACTACTATTAATAATACATCATTTCATCCAATACAGCATAAATTAGCAGCATATAAATCCATGATACATCGACTCTTATCAATCCCAATGTCTACGCAAAATTATAAGAAAGAATTAAACATAATCTATCACATAGTAATTAAAAACGGTTATAACAAAACAATTATTAATAAAATTATACAACAAAAACAAAATAAAATAATTAATAATTTAATATTTCCATGTCAACCAGAATTAAAAACAAACTTTTCAGCCATAACATTTAACGGTCCATTAAGTGAAAAAATAGCAAAAAACCTTAAAAAATTAAACTTTAATATATCATTCAAAACGAAAAATAGTTTATCAAAAATAATAAAAAACAATAAAGATACAACAGTTAAAAATAAACACAGTGGAGTGTATTTGCTAGGATGTATGAACTGCCCTAAAGTTTATGTAGGTCAAACCGGACGAGCATTTGAAGAGAGGATAAGAGAACATCACAAATGTTTCATCAATAAAAAAGAAACATCGACATATGCGAATCACCTTTTAGAGCATGATCATACGTTCAACCCCGAGTTTAAGATCCTCCACACAGAAAAAAAAGGACAAAAACTAAATATATTGGAAAATCTAGAAATAAATAGATATTTCCACACCGGCCATCTACTCAACGACCAAGTAGAATTATCCAACTCCCCTCTCTTAAAAATGTTCACTCCCCCACTTATAACAACATAGTATATAAGAAATAATTTGTAATTTATTTGTATATTTTCTTCACCTGAAGAAGCCACAGTGTGGCGAAACATATGTCGTGTTACAATAAAACCAATTTGAAAATCAAACAGTTTTGTTACCTAAATAATGGCATCTATTTGTTATTCTCCGTTAAGCAAATTCATAAATTTAGAGGTAACTGCGATTATTGTTGATACCAATAAAAGTATTTCAAAGAATGACTGAAATCTTTCAGAAAACAGAAATTTCCTATTCAAAAACAACATGCAAATGATTTTGGCTGGCAATTGTATTCCAAAAACTATGATTAGAACAGCAGGGTTACGAATTATAACGGATAACTTTAAGATTTATAAACAGTTCTAGATGCAATATTAGAGGTTGGACCTAACAGTTATAAGTTATATTCTTCGAATTCAAATGGTAAGCTTTATAACTCTCATTTCTCATATATTAATTCATTTAGATTCCCTATGAGCTATGCTCTAAAAACCTAGTCAAGAGCTATGTAGAATTATGAATCATGTCTGCCGAACTATAAAGAAGTTTTTTTTTTGCCATGCCTACAGATCAGAATCATATTCCAGTTCGAATCCCTTGCCATGTCCCTGAGTTGCAGTGTTTATGATCAAGGTTAAGAGTAGCAGGCATAGAATTATGAAATACTCGCTGAGAACACGTTTGGGTAAAATAATGTCAACGTCACATCAATGAAGTACAAATAACACTATTATTCAGAGATCGACAAGGCATTCGCCGGCTTTTTCTAGAACTAACTTATTCTTAACTAGCAATACTGTCGATTTCAAGTCAATTCTATACACTACTCGATGGTAGAATTGACTTTAAATCAACAATTTTTTTAATGTCTTGGCCTGTGATTAAATTTATTTACAATCACAAACAATTATTTTGTAGTTTTTTTAACATTAAAGTGATGTAATGGCTTCATATGTAAAATTATTCGTACAGCACACGTACTATTTATTTAAGAGGAGTTTTTTTTGCCAAATCAACAACGTTCTGGCCATCAGATTAAATATTTCTATAAAAACAGAATTAAAATGTATATAAACATTAAACGTGCCTAACTAACCTACCCGATCCGTTATAACGTTTCTATAGACCCTTTCAAATTGTAAAGCTCCAGTGGATGGAGAACGACGTTATCAGACGCGTACTGGTTGCTTAATATTATATAAGGAATAGTAAAATCCATCGAGGTGTTGAAATTCTTAGACCGCCAAAGTTTATCAATAAGTAAAACTTTTTCAGCAAAAGCTTAATATCTATCCGTTCACGAAAAAACATGAACCACTTTTCTAGGAGAGAGCCACATGGACGAGCAGAATCACAATAATTACCAATAATTCACCAATAGCAGACAATACCTGTGGTTTCGGACTAGTTACCTAGCAATCTACAAGAATAGGTTTTATACAGTAAGAATCTGACCTAATTCGATACAATGTTGCACATAATGAACTTCATCTATTATCAAAAAAATTAAATGTTGGAACTGCTAAGAGCTCGTTCGCTCGAGATATTTACTTTGTTTGCGCCAAAATCACTTTATGTATAGTAGTTTTATATTTGTCAATAGAAAAACAGCTATTTTAAAAGGTAAAAACACTTATATGCTTTAATTGCTATAAAATATCAGTAATGTTGGTTTTTTAATATATGTGCTGGTATTATAGGTAATAATTTGTTTAGTTGATAACAATAACTAGATCATTAAATTATCTAAAGCTTTGCGCTAAGTTTTCCTAGTTGACTGCTACCTTACTACAACTAGGATATCTTGGCGCAGTTCTTTAAACATAACATGTCTCCACAATGATATTATCCTACTTCACGGACACCTGGACTTATTAAACTCCATAGTATATCTCCGGATCTCCGACTTTCTATCTTCAACTTAAGGAGATCCAAAATAGATTAGAGCCACTCTGTAGCCTTTTGTTGATTAAGTCGTTGTTTGATTTAAACATTGTTTTGTTTACAAACTAATATTATACCGGGTGTTGAACTGAAAAAGTTTTCAAGTTGAAAGATTGTCAATTTGGGTAGTATTTTTATTACTTTCCCTATATAGTATATACAGGGTCCTGCAACAGTGCGTCAAGCTTTCCTAGCGCCTTTCTCGTAAGAGATAGAAAAAAATGTTTCATATAAAAATTTATTGAATTAAAAATCTCTATGCCGTAAAATTATTTTCAAATATACAGGGTGTCCCAATTTTGCGTTATAACAAAAGCAAACATTTTTTTAAATGGAACACCCTGTATATTTTTTCATTTTATAATTTGGATAGTATTTTATAACTTAAACCTTTTTTTGGTTTTTAATTTCGATATGGCATTTCCGAGTTATTGACGTTTTTCTGAAAAAAATGTAAAATGCGGAGGTTCGCAAAAAAAAATATTCTGATGTTGTATTTAAAATTTAAGAAATTTTCTTTTTCCTATGGTTGGTCATAAGTACTGTTTATGTACCAGTGTTAAAAATTTTCACTTTTGAGGAACCCTGCCTTTGTATCAGACACGCCATTTTCTAAAATTTCAAATTGTCGTAACTCTTTTTTTTTAAATGGAATCATATATTTTTTTTAATTTCATATTATTCTGCATCTAATTTCCTACAAAAAATATTAAGCATACCCTATACCTAAAAGTGATATTTTTCAAGATATAAAAAAATTTATATTTCAAACGGTCCTTGAATACGAATTTGTTTTTGAATAGATAGCCATGACTGAAAAAATGCATCTGTCAATTAAACAATTAGTTTGACATGTAAATGGGAGGTGTGAATTACAAAAAACAAAAGAAGAAAGCCTATCATCAACGAGGAACTAAAAAGACATTGGTGAAGGAACTGGCATAAGCGAGAGGTCAGTACAAAGCATTCTGAAGAAAAATCGATATCAAGCATATGATATTCAGTGCTATTTCTTATTTTCTGATTATTATTTAGTTTTCAAAACTTTTCAATATATATTTGAAACCTATTATCATCATACTTACGTACTATACAGGGTTATTCACGCTATACGGCACGGAATATTGTGGCCAAAATACGGGACTTTCAAAAAGTTTCACTTTGGGGATATGTGGGGGTCTATTAGGGCTACTTTTTAAAATTACTTTCATAATATACAGGGTGTCCCAAAAACCCTAAAAGTATCAAAGTTGTGTTTTTTTAATGAAACACCCTGTATTTTATTGCATTTTTGGATCCTTCGATCAAAATAAGTGTGTGTTTTAATAAGGTTTTTATTACCTAAACCTTAAGGTTTTTGAAATAATTTGAATTTTGTAAAAATTTAACCTAATTTTCATGTTTCAAATACTTAAAAAGTAATTAAGTTATGCATACCAAATTTACACTGTAATGTAACAATAGATCATATTTTATTTTCCAAGTATAATAAATTTGACATCTTATACCGGGTGTAAAAAAATTGGAATTAAACAAATGAGAACTTAAAATGGCTATAACTTCAATTATTTAAATGGAACGCCATATTTTTTAATTTGCCAGCAAATGCACTTTTTAATTACCTATCTTATGGTATTTATATCTTAAGTCTTAAGTCTTCTCGTTTTTACAGAAAACGCCAAAATATTGTTTATTGCACCGTTTTAGTACCTTTTAAGTAAAAATTTTAATGTATCTAGTTTTCCATCGTTTTTAAAAACGTAAGATAATTAATTTAGTCTGTTACTTTAGTTTAAAAAGCCTGTCTTTTGTTATAGTTGTGTTATATTGCGTTTTTGTGTTAGATCGTTAGTAATCGTTATTGTTTGAACATCGTTGTTGAATTTAATAGTAAAAAATGAAAATTTACACAGATTTTCTTATACTGGGGTTTTTATAACTGACACTTCCAATTTCTTTAAATTGGTTAAATGTCTCTCAAAAATGGCTGGCTTAGGGTGATTTCTTTCGGGAAACCTTTAAGTATAAACTCGACAAGCCAATAAACAATTTTGAAGACATTCTCCAAGCATAAAGATAATGCCAATGCCCCCTTCTTTTAAGTAAATCTTCATTTTTTACCAAAAAATACAACAGCGATGTTCAAACAATAACGATTACTAACGATCTAACACAAAAATGCAAAATAAGACATCTATAACAAAAGACAGGCTTTTTAAACTAAGGTGGCAGACTAAATTAATTATCTGACGTTTTTAAATACCATAGAAAACTAGATACATTAAAATTTTTACTTAAAAAGTACTAAAACGGTGCAATAAACAATATTTTAGCGTTTTCTGTAAAAACGAGAAGACTTAACATTTAAGATATAAATACCATTCGATAGGTAATTAAAACGTGCATTTGCTGATAAATTAATAAATATAGCGTTCCATTTAAATAAATGAAGTTAAAGCCATTTAAAGTTCTCATTTGTTTAATTCCAATTTTTTTACACCCGGTATAAGATGTCAAATTTATTATACTTGGAAAATAAAATATGATCTATTGTTACATTACAGTGTAAATTTTGTATGCATAACTTAATTACTTTTTAAGTATTTGAAACATGAAAATTAGGTTAAATTTTTACAAAATTCAAATTATTTCAAAAACCTTAAGGTTTAAGTAATAAAAACCTTAATAAAACACACACTTATTTTGATCGAAGGATCCAAAAATGCAATAAAATACAGGGTGTTTCATTAAAAAAAATACAACTTTGATACTTTTAGGGTTTTTGGGACACCCTGTATATTATGAAAGTAATTTTAAAAAGTAGCCCTAATAGACCCCCATATATCCCCAAAGTGAAACTTTTTGAAAGTCACGTATTTTGGCCACAATATTCCGTGCCGTATAGCGTGAATAACCCTGTATAAATGGAAATATAAGTTAAAAAATGTAGATATTACTTTTCTGAAGCAATGCATGCATTAAATAAATACGTGTGATGAAAGAGAATCCTTAATTATTTTTAAAAAAGTATTTCGTGCTGTGCTCGAATTGTAATCACATCACGTTGTTGTGGGTGGAGCTGCACCAGATCGCCTTCCTGCAATTACCAGGTATGCAAATGCACGTTGCACCTATTTTCCAACGATACTCATTACACTTTCGATTGCGGAGCAAGAGAAAACGTGCGACCTTTAATGTTCATGGTTCAAGTGCAGTGAAACGAGATGCATTCTTATAGCGCACCGCCAGTAGGTGGTACCTACTTGCAGCAGGTAGGTGCCACATATGTTGCATTGTGTAATTAGAGATATCTGCACTTAGAATGTCAACGGCAATCGGAATCGGAGCAGAACGCTTGAATAAACAATGCTAATATGCATGTGGTATTGTTTTGCTATAGCTATCGCGATTAATTACACGATTTATGGGTGGGTATTGTTAGGTTAGAAAAAATTTGTTGGCTATATATGGATGTGATCTATGAATTATTTATTCAGGCTTGTAATTGCAAAATAAATTTACACAACTTTGTTATACATCATAAATTACAAATTGAACACTTTTTTACATTGTATAAATTGAACTTCATTTAGTCAAACTAGAAGTCTCGTAGACGTCTAGTTTGAAAATGACAAATTGGCGAATCTTTTGTCACTAAATAAAGTTCCAGTTATACAACCAAAGTAAAACAGTGCTTTATTTGTAAAAAACTGATTATTTAAAACATTTAATGAACCAATTTTGATTCATTATTTATTCAAAATAGAGTTTAGAAAATGCAGATAGTTTGTGAACTTGTAGAAATTATTTGAAATAAAATTATATATGTTTAAAAATTATATATTAGACAAGATGTAATTATGCACGTTTAAATTTATTAGAATAAATATTAATCTGTAATTGGGCTACGAATCAGTTGATTATTCTGCTATAAACAGTAACGTTTAAGGATGCTTAACGAATTGGCTGCTATTTTGGAGGAAAGATAATGCAAGAGATCATTTCTAGGAATAATATATGTTGGTTGACAAAGTAGTGTGTTTGATGGGTTATGTAGGGGATTATTTGGGTTACGTAGTTTGTTAAGGGTACATAGGGTAATACTGTAATGATTTGGATGGTTGATGGTGGAGATTAGGAAATAATAAATGCATCAATTTCGCCAAAGGTCTGCATAGGGTTTTATATATTTTGGCAGCAGTAAAAGTTGATATACCCTCGGTTTTCAAGGGAAGACATCCTGTGGATGTCTTACATGTGGGATTTAATAATAATAAATAATAACATACTTTATTCCCTTCTTAAATTAACAAATAATACATAAGATAGGAAGTGCGTCACAGAAAAAAGAAAAACATAATTAAGAATATATATATATACATAAATACTAAACAAAATAATCTTCTATACGGTATAATTCTTTTTCGCATAATAACTTAAATAAATTTAATTTGAACCGTTTAAAATTTTGTTCTGATTTTAAGTTAACAGGTAATTTATTATAGAATAAAATACAATTATAACCTAAACATTTCTCCGAGGCTGTAAGCCTGTGCTGTGGTATGTTGTAGTTACTTTTATGCCTTGTTGAATAGCTATGATTTATTTCATGTATTTCAAATAATTGCTTATGTTTATATAAGAAAGTTAAACATTCATAAATGTATAATGAATAAATGGTAAGTAGATTATATTTTTTAAATATTCCTCTACATGATATGTTATAATCTAATTCGTACATTATCCTTATAATTCTTTTTTGTATTACAAATACGTGGGAAGAGTATTTGCTTTGTCCCCAAAGTCGAATACTATACCTCACATTAGCCAGAAAAACATTATGGTACACTATGACTAATGACTGAAAATTTAAAATATTTTTCAGTTTCCTAATGGAGTAGCATATTCCACTTAGTTTTTTGCATAAAATATTAATATGTTCATGCCATTTGAGAGATTCATCAATTTCAATTCCTAGCATTTTGACTGATTTATTAACAATAAACTCATCGTTATTAATTGTCAGGTATTCAGGAGTTGGAGTACTTTTATTCAATCTAAAGATAATACATTGGGTTTTATCTGTATTTAATAACAAATTATTGTTAATAAACCATTCTTGCAATTTGCTTAAATATATATTACATTGTAGATTTAAAATTGAAAGTGAATTTAAGATACTTTTAAGGATGAACCTTGTTTCTAATAATGCTTAATAGTGGGTACATTCGGTGAAATGGGATTATTAATAAGGTTTTGGATGAATTTAGGGAGAGACTCTCTTTTAAACCATTCTCTAATAGAGTCTAGGTGTTATGGTAATGAGTAGGTACATTGTATTATTAGGGGAGTAAGAAAGCTATTAATGCGGTATGATTTGCAAATTATAGGATATATTTTAATAGGTTAAAGAAATTTGGGTTGAGATTATGTAGATCATGCATCTTATTTTATTATTTTATATACAAAACTAGTAGTTATTTATGACTTAATCACATTCTAAATAGTATTTTTAATGTTGATTTAACAACAATTTATATTTTTCTTCCGGTAATAATAATATACATATTGCCCATGCATAAAACGAATCCCAATGCAGATTTACCCAGTCTTTCCCTAAATACGGAAAGCCACTTACCACATATTTCGTCTGTACATCAAACGCCAGCTAAAATTTTGTTTGGCATATACACATCCTATAAATTTGGCATAAAATTTTTGTTAGCATCTGATGTACAGACGAAATATGTGGTATTGAAAATTCTTGAACGGTATACCATAAAGGATACAATTGTAAAAACCGATAATTTTTTAGTATTCCTTTGACGCTTAAATTAAGATCTAGAAATTATTTGTTGCTTGGAACAATAATAGAAATTGTGACCGACAAACTGTAAACAATTAAGCGTTTTGTTATTTGACAATGTCTATAAATCCATGTATCTATTACAATTAATATTGTCTAACTTTTTTGTCACTTTTTAAGAGTGAATAAAGACTGGAAGCCTCAATAAGCATTTTTCCTTATACACCAGTCATTCTGACTAGTTTTGGTAGAAATAGGTATATTTAAATAACTGGTAAATCTAGTGTTAAATATGAAACTTACGTATTTAAATTCCTTCGTCCCCTCTGCCATTCCAATTCACGCACTCTTCCTTCCTAGTCCTAAATTTCATCCTCTTTATTTTCCTTGCATTCACTTGTAGTGGTCATTTGTCCATATATATCTCCACCCTCTACATCACCTTTTTTATCTCTCCCCAGTCTCTCACCAACACAAAAGCCAAACAAGTATTTATTACCCGCATATGCCAGCATTCATGCCTTTCTTTTTTCAATCTGTTTTATCACAACCCTGGTGGAATTGAGTATGAGAAAACGTGGGTGAATGCGAAAGTGGGAGTGAATGTATCTGAAAGGTTTAGATTTTGGACGGGGGTCATCATACTCAATTCCACCATTACTGTACTCAATTCTCTCCTCAAATACTCCACTAATCTTTCCCTCGGTACAGTATCATACACTGATTTCAAATCCAGGAAAACAGCGTACATACTGCCCTTTTCTTTCAAAACTCTCTTCACAATCCTTGCCAGTGTAAAGATTCCCCAGCCTATTCTTTACTACCATCAAGGTAATTTTGTACTTGGTACACATAATCAATATTCCTCTATAATTTTCTACATATTATGTATCTGTTCCTTTGTGTACCGGGCACATAATCTCTACACGCCACGCGTTTAGAAAGTCTGATTCTCCTCTCCGCATTTGGTTCAGCAACTTTTTGAACTTCTGCTTTTCCTACTTTCCTACTTTCCTATCTCCTTTCATATTTTTGCCTTTAATCCATCTAACTCAGCGGATTTTTAAGCCTTCACCTCAACAAAGGCTATTTTCTTTCTATTTCCTTCTCTGTAAACCCTTCAACCTTTTCTATATGGATTGATCTCATTGTACGTCAATTTTATATCTGACATTCTTTAACTTTGTCGTTTTAATTCATATAAAAATCTGTAACATGGACTATATTGCTATAGTTTATATGAAAGTGCATATTTTTTGAAATAATAATTTTTTTAATATCTTTCATAGTTGATGATTAACCCAGTGGGGTAAGAAAACTTCAGAATATTGATTTAAACTAGTTCTTGGGTTTTATAGATGTAGTAAATTTGAACATTTGTGATTACTGTATCTTATTACCTTAAAACTCAGATTTTTTAAAACTGAATAATTTTGTTGTACTAGAAAGGTCAGAATAAAATATAAAAAAGAACGCAAACCAGAGACCAAAACGCTTGGCAGCTGGATTTTTGGTGATTCGACCTCTGTCACCAACGACACCTCCGGAAGCACCCTTAAAGCCACCACTTGACAATTTTACTCTCAACCCATAATTATCATAAACATCTGCCGTCCTCATAATCGACAAATGCAATGGCCCAAGTCAGTTCTTCAAATCGACGATTGCGACTTTGCTAAAGTTGTAAAACACATCCTGGATGTTCTTAGTACGTATGTCTTGGGACTGCTTACCTACGTATATTCTACAGTCGCTTCGGTATGCCTGAAAACTAGCTTGACTCGACGGAATGATACACACGACTTGCAACGCGATTGAAAACAGCAACGTCCTTCTTAAAATGGTGTGGGTAAGTTCTTCTGCCGGTTCCAACGTTGCCAACACATAATATTTTTTTACATGACTTTATTTTAGTTTTGTTTTTAGTATTACTGCATCTTGTTCTTCAGAGAAATTCATTACCTAATAGAGAAATATTTTTTAATATATTTTGTCTTCGCTTCTCCTGCTTACAAAATCTTACATAATACATACATTTCATATAAAAATCAAATAATTTAGGACACCGGAGTCATGGGCGGAATTAAGTATTAACCAATGGTATTCCACCCAAATCCACGTTCTTCCGTAGACAAGTGATACGATTTTAGCATTTTTGGAGTTTTTTTTAAATTATTTATAAGCAAATATGCTTCATACTGACCCTTTTGTGAAATATTGTAGACAGTCTTGCTATACAGGGTGACTGACGAAAAAACTTTGGTTCTGTATCTCGCTTATTTTTTATCCTATTTTAATAAATAAAACATTACATTAAATTAAATTAATAAGCGCTAAAAACCTTTCTTCACAAATTTTATTTAAATTCACAGATATATATTTCGGAGAGAAAGTGACCATTATCAATGTTTTAATACTGTAGAATTTAAACAAAATTTGTAAATGAAGGTTTTTAGTGTTTATTAATTCAATCAAATTTATCTTCACGTAACTCACAAAAACCAAACTATTAAATTAATTCATTTTTAAAAGACTTTAATATGAACTGAACTGATATTTTTTTTGTATTCAGTTTATGACAAAATACGATCAACTTTTTTTCAAATTGCACTGTATATATATATATTTGGTATTGATCCGCAATATAAAAATATAAATATGAAATTGAAAATTTTATCCATCCATTCATCAAATCAAAAGTAAACAATATACAAAGCCTATTCCAAATTTCAAAAGTGACAGTGTCAGTCATTGGTACAATGCAATATTTTTAATAATGCGGATCAATAATAATAATGGCGACGACGAGTGCAAACTTAAAATCCAGTGCTGCATACGCGAAGTGTAAATGGTGCGGAAATGTGCCCCAAAGTGGACTAAAATGCATTCAGTGCGTTCTAAAAATGCATAAGGGATGTATTAAATATATCAAAAATGTCACACAAGTTGATGAATGAAGGGAACAGAAGTTATGTACCTAAGAAGTATGATCGAATGAAAGACGTCATGATATGCACCTTAAACTATAACATAACGTCAAATTCACACACTAAACGAACTGTTATTAAAACAAAACCATCCATCCAATGAGGATGGTAAATTACTACAATTACCGACGGTGAAGAAACCAAATATAAATAGAAATCAACAATTACCGACATGCGTTATATATAATAAATAAGATAGTTATAGCGAGTCCAGAGAAGAAGGACGGAAATAACCAAGACAACATCAGTATTATCATCATAGACAAAAGAAATAACGATAAAAATCGCCTGCAAAATTATCGAAATAGGAAGAATCCAAACACCCGCACAAAACTAATCAAGACTATAAAAGACCTCATTGCTTAAAGTTGTCTCGAGTTGTACCTGTCCATAAGTTGAGAGATAAGTCCGAAAAAATGAATTATAGACCAATCTCGCTGCTACTTACAGCGTACTATGCAGTTTTCCATTCGGTAATGACTTATGCCATCTTAGCTTGGGGCCACAGTTCGGCCTCAAGCCGTATATTTGCTCTGCAAAGACGAGCCATACGCATTATAGCGGGTTTGGGTTACACTGACAACTGCAAGTGTATGTTTTCTAAGTTTGGGATTCTTACATTCCCTAGTGAATATATATTACAAAGTATAATATACATAAAACAAAACATAAATTTATATAATACTCATGAAAATATACACCTTCACGATACCAGAAGCAAAACGAATATTTTGATAAATCAACATAGACTTAAAAAATCAAAAACCGCATCAAGATATTATGGAATACAACTATTTAATAAGCTTCTGGGAAATTTTCTTACTTAAACATTAAAAAAAAAACAGGTTAAAAGTATTCTGGTTAAGAAATCATACCAAGACATAAACAGTTTTCTTGCGGATATTGAAGTGAATGGTATGACTTGGTAGCAGATAGTTATAACTAACAGATTTTCTGTTCGGTACAAATTGTAAAACGAAATATAGTTTTTAATGTTTGTGCTAGTACTATGTATACTTTTAAACTATGACTTATTTTTAAGATGTTATGCTAATAATATGTACAATTTTAATATACAAGACACGCTTTATATGTTATTTACACTTATTTAGTGAACTATTATTTACATTAGTGTCTGTGTGTATATGTCTATGAAATAATTATGTGTTAGATTTATTATGCGGCGTAATACCATGTACTATTGACCTGTGTAAGTTCTTGCATTAGCACCAATAAACTTACTTACATACTTACTTACTTAATAAAATATATATACAGTGCAAAAATATTAGTTCAGTTCATATTAAAGTCTTTTAAAAATGATTTAATTTAATGTTTTATTTATTAAAATCGGATAAAAAATAAGCGAGATACAGCACCAAAGGTTTTCCGTCCCCCTGTATAAGTGAAATGCTGAAAAGTAAGAATCTCTTAGTGTGATTGTAGAGTCACCTAGATACAGTATTACTAAACCTGCATACAATCTCTTCAACGGAATTAGTTTTTTAACCAAATAAACCTTAATAGAAATAAATTATACAGCATGACAATACTACGTGGTCATTTATGATCAACAGTAAACTGTAAACTAACGCACTAACTATGTTTATACCACTAAAAATTATGATATATATATACAGGGTGAGTCGGGAGGAGCGCACCAAACTCTAGGAGTCTATTATACACGTGAAAATAATGTAAAAAAACTCATTTGTTCTTATCCGATTTTCATTTGTTTTCAAGTTATGGCGTAATTAAAAATGTTCATCTAGCTTTCCACTTCTATCTGAATTTTAACATTATCAAAGTATGCCATGTTCGAGGCTTATAAACATTTGATAATTCTGACGTTTTGATGAACTGTCAGTGTACGGTGAACAGTAACTGAACGTTTAAGTTCGAATTAATGTGATTGTTAGTGTTGCAAAATGCCACATACTTATTCAAATTTAGAATATGCAAACATGGTGTTTGTATAGGTTTCTGTAATGGAAATGCTACAGCTGCTGTTGAAGAATATCGTGAACGTTTTCCACACCAAAGACATCCTGATAAAAACATATTTATTAGGGTTTTCAACAAATTGTGCGAGACTGGTAAGCTTCCCAGTGCTAACATAACATCTGAGCGCGCTACTCGACAAGATTTTGTAGAAGTAGAAAATATTCTGCATCTAGTAGAAGAAGATGCAACTACTAGCTCACGGAGAATTGCCACTCAATTGGCAATTCCACAAAAAAGAGTGATGAACACGCTACACGAGCAAGGCTTATATCCTTATCACGTTCAGAGAGTACAGCACCTACAACCAGGGGATTACGCTAACCGTACGGAATTTTGTCGGTGGATAAATAATAATCATCGTAATGTATCGAGTATACTCTTTACGGATGAAGCTACATTTACCCGTGATGGCATTAACAACACTCGTAACTCTCATGTATGGTCTGATGAAAATCCCCACGCAACAGTCGAAAGCAATTTTCAACATCGGTTTTCTGTAAACGTGTGGTGTGGTATGGTTGACAGTTATTTAATCGGCCCTATCATTTTGGAGAATCGTCTCACAGGAGGCAACTACCTCAATTTTTTACAAAATGAATTACAAGGCCTGCTAGAAGATGTTCCTATAAATATTAGAATGCAGATGTACTATCAGCACGATGGAGCTCCTGCACATGTCGCTCGTCAAGTCAAGCAACATTTGGACGAACGTTTTCCAGGGCGTTGGATTGGTCGTGGAGGTCCTATTAATTGGCCTGCAAGATCTCCAGACCTCACACCGCGCGAAAAACTCAAACAACAGACAAAAAGAAGAAACGAAACACACGCAACTTTGCCATACGTTAAAGCAACCACAGATAAAATAGGAAATATACTAACAGTCTACAAACCCGAAACAAACATCCGAAACCTACTTAGAAGCCTGAAAGATAAAATCCCACTGGAAAACCAAGGTGTATACAGCATTCCATGTGCAGACTGCAACAATATATCGGCCAAATAAACCGCAAAGTTAGCACTAGAAAAAAAGAACATATATTAGCAGTAAAAAAACCCGATACAAATTCCTCAATTTTTCAACACATGGCAACCACGGACCACAGAATTGATTTCAACAACGCAAGAATAATCGCCCCGATTACCAATTACCGGGAAAGAATCATTAGAGAGGCAATAGAAATAGAAAAGAATCCGCTTAATTTTAATAAAAGGGATGACGGCACCAGATTACCACCCACCTGGAGGCCGGCGATTAAGATCAACCCGTCAAAGCCACCTAATCCACCCATCAACAACACTAATCCCCAAAATACAATTAAAAGGAACACACAATCACTAATCCGCCGTAATGATGTCTTAGTCAGAGAAGGACCAATCACAAGAAGTCGAGCAAAAAAAAAACATATAAATACCGCATTCAACAATCGTACCCTCAGTTAAACTTCATAACTTAAAACTCCTGAAGATGACGAATGATTTACCAAATCCAACAACACGAGATCAAACCCGAAAACCTATAAAAACATATATATATATATATATATATATATATATATATATATATATATATATATATATATATATATATTGTAACGGTCATATTTCCATGCCGTTCCAATTTATAATTCGCGCGCAATTAATTGAGGCAATAGGGAAATAGGGTAGGCCGTGGATATTCACGGCGGGCCGTGATAAGATTGTTTTAAAAAAAAGACGGCGGCGGGAGTTTGGGCACTGACGCGCGGGCAGCGCGTTAGCAGTTTTGAATATATCCAGTAATTGTTAACGAAATAGAATAAATTGTGCAAAGTGTAAATAGTCCAAGCACGTGGAGTGCGACACCGTACACAACGGAGCGCATAACGTCCCAGGCGCTACCCCGGCTCTATGTAATTAGAGAGCGAATTTGTGAAATTAGCTGGCTGCTGATCCTCGAGCCAGCGTCGAATTTTTCTTGGGTTGCGGAGAACGCGCGAAATTCAAACTGCAGAGCCACCGTTAGAGACCGGACCGTCACGCTGCGTAACAAGTACCATTGCCACGACGGAAACACAGTGTAGCCAGAGGGTTTCTTTCATTTCCAACGACCACCACGAGGGAAGCAAGGAGGAACAAACAGGCCAGATTTTTGTTGTATTTTTGGTTTTACACCGTACTTGTGTGCGTGTGCAATTTACACGTGTTTGTCAATAATTCTTTGTCTAAGAGAATCATTGTGGATTATAATTATTAACTTTTGGGTTGATTGGAATCTAAGTCTACACGCAGGAGAATAGTTAGTTAGTTAATTGTTATTATTATTTAATTTTTTGTTCGAATAATTATTGATTACCGTACTAGGCTTAAGATATTTATTTGTGTCATCTCGAAGAGCGTGCCATTTCGCCGGTGGTTGGCATACGTTGTTTATTTATTCCGGCAATTTAACAGTGGCCACTGATAACCTCCGGTTTATAATGCTTAAGCTTGAATTCAATTTTCTAGTTTAAATTCGGAGATTTTAAGTAATCGATCTAGCCGCTCTACGACTACCTTTATTTAATTGTAATTTTTGTGGCAACCGAATATTTTTGATTTAATTAATAAATTTATATTTATTATTTTCATTTGTGAACGCTTTTAATTTTATTTTGAATTCAATTCCATCTGGGTTTAGTAATTTTCCCTGCGACAAATTCCCAGGGGGGCAAAAAAAAAAAGATTACTTGGCGCCTTATAAATTTGAACCGCCCCCCCCGCGAGCTAGCCTAGCACTGGGAATTGTCAAGCAACTTAAATATTATCAAAATAAAATTAAATTAATACCATCTTAGAAGCAAAAGACGCCATAAGAAATGGCGCCCAACGTGGGGCCCTGAAATGTAATTGTTTGTTACTTAATTAAATTTTCGGTGTTGTTAAGTATAATAGTAACGAACTGAATTCAATAATAAATAAATTTATTTTGACGTTTATTAAAAATCAGAAGATGAGTATTGAATAATAATAGTAACAATTAAACTAGTTAGGAATAAATCTGGTACGGTAATGACCTTAAGGAAGTCGATTGCTAGTGAAATTTTGATTTAGATTTAGTAAGGCTGCGTTAACGTTATTGTTATCTTTTATCTGGTTCTAGATTTTTATACGAGTTAGGTAATTTAAATTGTTGTGTTCTTTATCATATTTGCTGCTTCTGCTTATTGGTAACTAGTATCTGGGTGTCCCTGTTAGTTGTTGGATTTACGGATATTGCTATGATGAAGGAAAATATGGATCCTAATCATTTACGTGTCCATGAGGTAAATTATGAATTACGGTTACGAGGGTTAGTTAGTCGTTGTGAGGACAGTGCCAAACGCAAGGCTTTGCGGAAATGTTTACAATTGGATCAGGCCAGGGGCAATGATGATTATAAATTGGTTGATATTAAGTTTGAGGATGAGAAAGCGGAAATAGAGAGTAGTCTTGCTAGTCTAACCGAGGTCTGCGGTGATTTTGATGGAGTTTGTGATAATGTGCTAGCAAGGTTGCGTAGCCGTTTTGTTCATTTAAGAGGCCGTATAAGCAGAATTCCTGCACGGGAGGAGTTTTCCGACTTCAAAGCTGATTCTCTTATATCAGTGTTAGCTCTGGAAGATGAGGTTGATGAGAAAATTCCAAAAACCACTAGGGTGCCGGAGACTTCGAATAATTCTTTTCCAGTACCATCTATTCCTATTACAGGTGCAGCCGTTGCTAAAACAACTCCAGTCCATAAGTGGGATCTGCACTTTGACGGAAATGAAGATACTTTGTTTGACTTTTTAGAAAGAGTTCAGGAAATGCAGGTTTCTAGGAATGTCTCTAAGGACTCGTTGTTTGCTTCTGCAACAGATCTTTTTACCGGTCGAGCTTTGGTGTGGTTTCGAAGTGTTCGAGATTCCATTGAGAGTTGGGATTGTTTAGTGTCCCTGCTCAAGAAGCACTTTCTACCTTACGATGCGGAGGATAGTTTGTGGGAGGTGATTCGCTCTCGTAAGCAGTAGATAAACGTGCTATAGATCAGGTTATTTGTTGGAACTGCCAACAGAGTGGTCATGTCTCGACAAATTGTAATGAACGTAGACGGAAATTTTGCTATGGTTGTGGTGAACCTGGTGTGATTCGATCTGCCTGTACTAAGTGTTCGGGAAACGGTCAGGGAAGAGGCTCGGTGGCCGCGACCTCTCTCCCATTGGTAAGGCCAAATATGCAGTAAATAAGCAGGAGTGGACTAAATGGGTGGGTATTGTGTCCGATTTTTGTAGAGTCAATTCATCTAAGACCAGGGAAGTCAAGCCGACCCCATTTCATAACGAAATTACGCCCCTTTTAGTCAAAGACTTGAATGACAAGAGGCCCTTTCTGAATATTTCTATATTTAATTTTCCTTGCACTGCTCTGTTAGACTCTGGAGCTAGTTTATCTGTTCTGGGAGGCCCAGGGCTGAGTATGATTGAGTCGTTATCTCTAAAAATTCATGAATGTTCTATAAAAGGTGTGGATACAGCTGATGGAGTAACTCAGTCAATCCGTGGTTATGTCTATGTCCCTGTTTGTCTTGATGGGAAGGTGAAGTCGCTGAAGGTTTTTGTGGTCCCATCAGTTGCTCGGTTTTTGATTCTGGGCGTCGATTTCTGTCATTTGTTTGGAATAAAATTAGATTTTTGCTCAGGATCCTATTTATTTGGAAAGCCAGATCCAGCATTTGAGCTGGATGGTCCATTTGTTGGTTTGAATGAATTGAAGGTTACGGGACTAGACGACCTAACTCAGACTCAACATCATCAGTTAACTGAAATTGTAAGTAAGTACAGTGAACTATCGTGGCAATCAGGAACGAAGCTCGGTAGAACAAACAAAACTGTTCATATAATCGATACTGGTGATAATCTTCCTGTTAAGCAAAGACAATATCCGTTATCTCCATACATGTTGCAACATCTGTACAAGGAAATTGATGAGATGGAAGCAGTAGGAGTCATCCAAAAGTCATCTAGTGCATGGTGCTCGCCCATATTGTTTGTCCGAAAGTCCAATGGTGAATTGCGCTTTTGTTTCGATGGCAGGAAACTTAATTCCTTGACGAAGCGGGATGCATATCCTCTACCGCTGGTAGACCATATATTGAACAAATTAAATGGAGCGCAGTTCTTATCTAGCATTGAGTCGGCATTTTGGCAGATACCACTCGAGAAGAATTCTTGCGAAAAAACCGCATTCGCTGTACCAGGTAAAGGACTATACGAGTTCGTCGTCATGCCCTTCGGGCTGAATAACGCTCCTCAAACACAGCAACGTCTTATGGACCGAGTGCTTGGTCCTGCCTTGGACCCCTTCTGTTTCGTCTATCTGGACGATGTCATCATAGCCACCCCAGATTTCGACAAACACCTAGAAATACTTACGGAAGTGTTTTTCCGATTGAAGGAAGCCAATTTAACTGTCAATTTGGAGAAATGCGAATTTTGTCGGCCCTCTTTAAATTATCTCGGGTTCGTCGTGGATCGTCTGGGATTGAGAACCGATCCAGCAAAGGTTTCTGCTATGGTGGAATATCCTCAACCCGAGACTGCTACCCAGGTGAAAAGATTTCTCGGAATGTGTTCATGGTATCGTCGTTTTGTCCCTAACTTTTCGACACTGACTGCTCCTATTAGCTCGCTCATTAAGGGTCGGAAGAAAGGCCAGTCAATCACTTGGACCCCTTCGGCTGAAGCTGCGTTTCAGGAGATTAAACAAGCCTTGATTACCACGCCTATTCTCGCTAACCCTAACTTTAATAAACCCTTTATCATACAGTGCGATGCATCTGATGGGTTGCGTTCTGGTGCAAGAGAATGATTCCGGCCAGGAAATACCTGTCGCTTACGCTAGCCGCACGTTATCCGAAGCCGAGCGAAAATATACTGTAACAGAGCGAGAATGCCTGGCTGTGTTATTTGGATTAGATAAATTTAGACCTTATGTAGAAGGTGTTCGATTTAAGGTAGTCACGGATCATCATTCGTTATTGTGGCTTCAGAAACTCAAGGATCCCATAGGCAGGTTGTCGAGATGGGCTGTGAAAATTCAGCACTTCGATATGGAGATCGAGCACCGTAAGGGTCGCTTGAACATCGTCCCGGATGCACTATCAAGGGCACCCATCGAATTGTGTATCATAGATGTTTCTGAAGAGAACCACCTTACAGACCCGTGGTACATGAAAATTCTGAGAGCCGCGGAGCATAACCCAGAAAAATTTCCAGATTGGACAGTCGCTGATGGGAAGCTCTATAAACACGTTGCCAATGAACATGGCTTGCAGACCAATTTTTCGGAATGGAAATTGGTTGTCCCCAAAGATCTGCGACAGGAGGTGCTGAGATCTTGTCACGACGTTCCGACATCGGGACACTTGGGAGTGTACAAGACTCTGAACCGTGTCCGAGATTTGTACTATTGGCCAAGGTTACGTAAGGATGTAAAACGATATGTCAGAGCTTGTCAAATTTGCGGTGCGCAGAAAGATGCGACTACTGGTCGTCCTGGGTATATGGGAAAACCGAAAAATGTTTCGTTTCCATGGCAACTAATAGCTTGTGATATTCTTGGACCACTTCCCCGGTCCTCAAAAGGTTTTGTTTATTCTTGAATCTTCTCGGCGTTAACTTCGTAGTACATTTTCAATTTTTTAAAATAAAGAAAACTTATAACTTTTTTATACCACTTTTTATTTCACTTTTTGCGACTAGTTTCGATTACACGGTAATCATTATCAAACAACTTGTTTGATAATGATTACCGTGTAATCGAAACTAGTCGCAAAAAGTGAAATAAAAAGTGGTATAAAAAAGTTATAAGTTTTCTTTATTTTAAAAAGTTTTGTTTATTTATTGGTAGTGACCGATTGGTTTAGTAAATTTACCTTGATGAAGCCCTTGCGTCAAGCCACCTCAGCGTCTATTGCAGAGTTTCTGCAAAACGATGTGTTCCTCATGTTCGGGGCTCCGCAGATATTGATGTGCGACAATGGGACCGAATTTGCTTCAGACAAATTAAAGGCTCTGGCGAAGCAGTATAAGGTTCGAATTTGGTATAATGCCAAATACCATCCGCAAGTTAATTTTGTTGAACGATATAACCGTACTATCGGTTCTACCATTAGGGCATTTATTAATGATCTCGACCACCGAACCTGGGACAAGGAGATCCACAAGATAGGTTTTGCTCTACGTACCACCGTTCACGAGGTTACCGGATTTACGCCGGCTTCTTTAAATTTTGGTCGATATGTTCCAGCTAGTGGCGATTATTACGATAGGGTACGCAACTTGGAGGACATTACATTGGATTATCATCCAGCTGAATATGCTCGGGAGCTAGATGCTCTTCCCACCTTATTTCAAGAAGTAAAGAGATGGTTAGGACAAGCCTATGAACGAAACTCTCGTTCATATAACCTTCGTCGAAATTGGCACTCTAAGGATATAAAGCCATGGTTTGGGTCGTCGACAGAATTGTCAGGATGAAAAAAAAATAGAAACAAGTTCTATTTTTTTTACCAGGAAAGGGGGGCGTGTAACGGTCATATTTCCATGCCGTTCCAATTTATATTTCGCGCGCAATTAATTGAGGCAATAGGGAAATATGGTAGGCCGTGGATATTCACGGCGGGCCGTGATAAGATTGTTTTAAAAAAAAGACGGCGGCGGGAGTTTGGGCACTGACGCGCGGGCAGCGCGTCGGCAGTTTTGAATATATCCAGTAATTGTTAACGAAATAGAATAAATTGTGCAAAGTGCAAATAGTCCAAGCACGTGGAGTGCGACACCGTACACAACGGAGCGCATAACGTCCCAGGCGCTACCCCGGCTCTATGTAATTAGAGAGCGAATTTGTGAAATTAGCTGGCTGCTGATCCTCGAGCCGAGCGTCGAATTTTTCTTGGGTTGCGGAGAACGCGCGAAATTCAAACTGCAGAGCCACCGTTAGAGACCGGACCGTCACGCTGCGTAACAAGTACCATTGCCACGACGGAAACACAGTGTAGCCAGAGGGTTTCTTTCATTTCCAACGACCACCACGAGGGAAGCAAGGAGGAACAAACAGGCCAGATTTTTGTTGTATTTTTGGTTTTACACCGTACTTGTGTGCGTGTGCAATTTACACGTGTTTGTCAATAATTCTTTGTCTAAGAGAATCATTGTGGATTATAATTATTAACTTTTGGGTTGATTGGAATCTAAGTCTACACGCAGGAGAATAGTTAGTTAGTTAATTGTTATTATTATTTAATTTTTTGTTCGAATAATTATTGATTACCGTACTAGGCTTAAGATATTTATTTGTGTCATCTCGAAGAGCGTGCCATTTCGCCGGTGGTTGGCATACGTTGTTTATTTATTCCGGCAATTTAACAGTGGCCACTGATAACCTCCGGTTTATAATGCTTAAGCTTGAATTCAATTTTCTAGTTTAAATTCGGAGATTTTAAGTAATCGATCTAGCCGCTCTACGACTACCTTTATTTAATTGTAATTTTTGTGGCAACCGAATATTTTTGATTTAATTAATAAATTTATATTTATTATTTTCATTTGTGAACGCTTTTAATTTTATTTTGAATTCAATTCCATCTGGGTTTAGTAATTTTCCCTGCGACACAGGGGGGCAAAAAAAAAAAGATTACTTGGCGCCTTATAAATTTGAACCGCCCCCCCCCGCGAGCTAGCCTAGCACTGGGAATTGTCAAGCAACTTAAATATTATCAAAATAAAATTAAATTAATACCATCTTAGAAGCAAAAGACGCCATAATATATATATATATATATATATATATATATATATATATATATATATATATATATATATATTATAATCAAAAAATGACCACAATGATATATATACATATATATATATATATATATATATATATATATATATATATATATATATATATTACAAAAACACACGACTTAAGTTTCGACGTGCAACTGAGGGAGTCTAAACGAAAGGCCTGGAAGGCCTACTGCGAGGGGATCGACAATCTGACCCCAGCAAATAGACTCCGGAAGGTCCTATCAAAGGACCATACCAATGCGGTCGGCATCTTAAAACGAACTGACGGCAGTCACACCAAAGATCAACAGGAAAGTTTAGAGCTACTCCTAGGTACTCACTTTCCAGGATCAAAAGTAGTGACTAAAAAAAAATATTGACGCTCAGCAAAATGACTTGGGCCATAAACAGCTTCAAGCCATATAAATCCCCAGGAATGGACGGTATCTTCCCCGCGCTACTATGACGCGGCTTGGATACAATTGCTCCAGGACTCAGGGAGATATATAAAGCAAGTTATGCACTAGGGTATATACCCCGGTTGTGGAGAGAGGCAAAAGTGGTATTTACACCTAAAGTGGGCAATAGGCCTCTAGATTAACCTAAATCATATCGACCCATCAGCCTAACCTCTTTTCTCCTAAAGGCTATGGAGAAAATAATCGACAAGCACATAAAGGGTGACTCACTTATAAGAACACCCTTAAATGCCAAGCAATTCGCATTTCAAGCTGGCAAATCCACCGTCGATGCTCTACATCACCTCGTCAAAGAGGCAGAACGAGCCATCCTATACAAGGAAATAGCAATCGGAATATTTGTAGACATAGAGGGGGCCTTTGACAACACCTCATTTTCTGCAATAAAACGAGCGGCTATAAATAAAGGACTATATCCTTCCACGATAAGATGGGTGGAGGCAATGCTTCAAAGCCGATTAGTAACGGCTTCTCTAGCAGGATCCACAGTATCTATGACTGTAACAAAGGGGTGTCCTCAGGGGGGAGTTTTGTCCCCCACACTATGGTCAATAGTGGTGGATGGACTCCTGGATGAACTGCATGGAAAGGGCTTTATAACCCAAGGCTATGCAGATGACATCGCCGTAATAATCAGGGGCAAGCATGAAGCATTCTTACAATCCTAATGCAAAAAGCACTGAATAGCATCAATAACTGGTGTGTTCGGGAAGGACTAAGTATCAACCCGAATAAAACGATCATAGTTCCATTCACGCGTAGAAGGAAGCTGCACATAAAGGCTCCCTCGCTGAATGGAATAGAGATAAATCTCTCCAACGAAGTAAAGTACCTGGGTATAATTCTGGATACCAAACTGACTTGAAATCAGCATGCCGACAAAATTAAATTAAAAATTAAAGCCCAAAATCACGTATTGGCTGTATAGAACGGGGGTGATACCCATTGTCACCTATGCTGCCCTCGTGTGGTGGCCGAAGACCCAAAAACTAGACACGCAAAAGAAGCTGAGTAGGCTTCAACGTTTAGCATTTCTAAGCATCACAGGGGCCATGCAAACGACCCCAACCGCGGGAATGGAGGCAATCATTGGTCTCACACCGCTCCATTTAGTGGTACAAAAAGAGGGACTTGTGGCAGCCCTTTGACTACACCAGAGGAAGAAAACACTGCCGGGGGACTGGACAGGACACTTAGAAATACTGCAGCAAATCGACCCGGCCCTTCTGTCCAAACCGACGGACATTATGTCCAGGAAGCTCGAATTCGAATTACCGTTTAAGGTGTCGATCGAGGACCCCAAAACGGCTTTGATGAGAGTCAAGGAGTTTGGACGAGGGATATCAGCCTGGTACACGGATGGTGCCAAGAATACCAGAGGTACTGGAATAGGCATTTATGGGCCTAACCAAAACCACAGGAGCTTCATGCCTCTGGGCACGACGCCCACGATTTTGCAAGCGGAAACGATTGCAATTGATATGTGGGCCAGAGAATGCTTGGATAGGCACCTAAATGGCGCGCATATATACATCTGCTCAGACAGCCAAGTAATGTACCAGGTCTACGTCAATCAAAACGACTCCTGAAACTCGATCACAGCCACAAGGTGCTTGAACTCACAAGAAACGAGCTAAGAACTTTCACCGGACTCATGACAGGGCATTGTGCCCTCCGATACCATTTGCGGAAAATGGGGAAAGAGGAAAGTGGAAACTGCAGATTGTTGATTCGGCAGATGAAACTACCGAGCACATACTATGCACTTGTGCCGCGATTGCTCACAAGCGTCTTTTACACTTCGGCAGGGACCGATTATCCCCCGAAGACGTGAGCATTATCACCCCTAAGATAGTTACCAGGTTCATGGTGGACGTGGGACTGCTTGGGAAGTGATTGGTTAAGGGTAGAACAATAGATCTGTTAGGTCGCAGTTCACGAGAGGCTAACACACCTCACTAAGACCCTACTTAACCTATAACCTATAAGTTTCGACGTTTTAATGTCATTATAACTTGAAATTAGTGTTTATTTTATATTTCATTAAAATTGAAAGATGAATTCGTCAACTTATTGCATAAAATCGTTAATAATGACAGAAGGTCGACCAGTCCCTTTCCCGTCATGAATATTGTTGCGGTCATCTTTAAAAGCTCTAACCCATAATTCATAATTTCATCACTCTTAATTTTTTTTCCATTAATTTTCAAGACCCGACAATGACAACGAATATACATGGACTGCTAAAACGGTACTTACTTTAAAAATGATTTGTATTTAAAAAAATCATTAAATTTAAATAAATTCAAATAAAAATTTTCGTATTTACAAAAATAACCACAAAAAAGAAATGCATTGGTCACTGTATTACAGCATGGTCAAACTATTTCTAAATCAAAGGAAATTACATAACATATATATGAGAAAAATAATGTTACTTTCTTGGCATTTCCCTCAAAGTCTAAAACTATCGATGGTACGTAAAGAGAAAATATTTTTATACATTTCTGATTATATTATTCTCCAAAATTTCAATATTTAAGCAGCTGTCATACTTTTAGAATTAAAAATATTTAAATTTTTCATATATAAAAATCAATGCTTCAATTAGAGAATTCAGATGAACTTTATAAAACTAAAGTACCGATTATTTTTTATTTGATATTTCTTTGTATATCTTATATATTAGTATTAAAAAACCCCATACATTTCCTTTAGAATATGATTGAATAAAGAAAAGGACAACGAAGGGCAATAAAATCAAAAGGAATTTTCAGCACTATTCTTTACTATAGTTTAATTATTACATTAGTGTAAGACAATGCAACTAAAATATTTTATTTGGTTATAATTTACTAAATTACGATAACATTATTTTTATTACCCCCCTACACTTCTACAAAGATCAGAATCGAATTTAGGCTTCTGACTTTAGACCATTCAATGCCTCAAACGAACTTTTGCCTACCGGGTAAGTGATCTTAATACAAAAATGCAGCCAAGAAATATTATACTGCCTTTAAAGTTTGTAAAAAATGAAAATCTTCTCCCAGGTAAAATATTATAATTAAATTGATAAAATATAGCAGAAACTGAAAATTAAATATCAGGTGAAACATTAATATTGCCAGAAATTTGTAAATTTAAAAAGAGGTAAAATAAATCGACGTACACAGTTTAGTTTCTATGCAATTAATACATTTCTGATCTAATCCGTGGTGAAATATTTCTGGATTAATCAACAATTTGGTTTCTGAATAATAGAAACTAAAACATACTCTCTATTATTTTTCTAGTGAGTGGTCTCGTATTATAGTTATTTCTAGAATAAGAAATTGAATTTTGTTTTCTAATAACATTTCAAAAAGTTGAAGGTAAACATTATCTAGTTGTTTGTTGAAGGTTTCTGGAATATATGCATCTAAGAGCAACATTTTATTAACGTTTAAGTCCACCTGTACATGCGAGGTTATAACATTTTTAAGAAATTAATCTACTACTTTTAATTTACTATCGATCAAAGGTCATATCTTCGACACTAAAGTATTAACCAAGTAACGGGCATAAGTAATGATTTAAATGCCAAAGATTACATCGAGGTATCAATGAGTATTTTAGACTTATTCCCGTAATTTATTAATCGTGTTCTAGTTTTGCTAAAATGTATCGTGGAAACATTTTTAGGATTAATCGCTCAGCAACTTCTCGAAGGGATATATTTATATATTTGGATCTTATATCTCTTTTCTTAGAAAATACATATAAAAATGTCCAACTTTTTTTTGACATAAGTCAGGTTGCTTATGCATATCATATAATATGAGACAATACCAACAATCTTTTTTAAATGAAGGTCCAACATTTTATTACACCATTGCAGGTAGCTGATCACTTCTATACATGAATTTCTACATTGAAATGTCCAAATAATACTGCGAAAGTCATGGTCTATTTAATTTCGATTATTCAAGCAGTAATACATTATGTTTGCATTATTTAAAGTTAGTCTTGAACTACCGCAATATTTTTTTTAATTATCATGCTCAGCTCCTATCCCAATAAATGTTTCAACGTAATATCGTATTTTTCACATTTTCCAATAAATAAGTCATTGCCTTAGTGCACTTTTGACCCAAGCTAAAATACTATTTATTACTCTATTATACACTTTACTTATCACAATAAATATTTCATTGATATTTCACTAATCATTACCATATTGTAATATTGATCTATAAATTAGTCATTACTCTAGTCAAAAATAATAGAGATTGAAACAAATATTTCATAATTATTAAAAAAGTAGAAATTTGTAAATTGTAATTAATAATAACAGCCTTTTTTCCAAAATAATAACAATTGACGAACAAGTTTAACACTCAAAAATACTTACAAATATTATTTAATAAAATATTTAAGCACAGAAAAGATTATTGAAGAAAATCATTGATAAACACTCCAAAATACATTTGCAAATTTTCAAAACAACAAATTAAATGATAAAAAGTACATTTAAAAAGACTAAGAATTACTTTCATGAGAGTGTTTCTTAGGATACAATATTATCAATGAATAAATACCTTACGAATAAAACAATTATTCAAAATATAATCTAGTGTAAATTTATACTAAGTAATTAGGTTTCTTTGTTAAAGTATGAATTGCATCATATTAAAACAAATGTTTCCGCCCGGGATCGAACCGGGGACCTTCCGCGTGTTAGGCGGATGTGATAACCACTACACCACGGAAACAATAAAAATAGATATTTTATTATAGTTAGGCCGCAATTTATACTAATTAATAATGATTTTAGTAACCTAATTAAATTTACATATCAAACACGCATATTTAGATAACATTTTGCATACGCCAAATTTCAAAAATTCATACGAGGCATTTATCATACATTTGCAACATAATTACCATGAATACCATTACACCAAGAAAAATTATTTGTAACCTTGCAACAACTTACGTACCTTTTTATGGACAAACCGAAGGTTTCATAATGTTTTTCAAATAATTTACGCAACTGTTTTATAAAACAACTTTATTGGTCATGCAAAAACACATAAAATGACTTAAGTAGGAGTACAGACACGGCGGACACCGAATCCACGTGATCTAAATTCAAATGCCAGAATCATTACCATGTTTGTGCGGTCGTTTAAGTAAAACAGTGACTAGTAATAAATAATTAGAATAAACGATTATAATAAATATTAACATGTTGAATTAGTGATTAATGTAGAGGACCGTAAAAGGGTTTGAAAGAAAATGGTTTTATAGGTAAGAATTCGGGAGCATAATGTGGATTTCCAAAAACTGCATTGTGTTCTGCGAATGATGTGGCTACGGAATCTGCCAATATCGGTCCTGATTTAATAATGGCTGGTCTGTGGGAAAGAATTGGGTTCAAACCGTCAATCACCTTCGTGGTTACAATTGGGTCGATTCCTAGTATAGGTGCACCGTCAGCATATACCGTTCTTTTAGGGGCTAAAACGGGACGGGCTTCTGTTATAATTGGATTTGAAATCACTGTATGTTCAATAGTAGCTATGGGAGCAATTGGTTTTATTACGACTGGAGGAACTACGGGTTTTACTTCTACTGTTTTTAAATGTACATCAGGTTGCTTGTCAATTTCTGTAATTACTCCATCACCTTTAACGGTAATAGATGCTGGACCAGAAATTACGGTATCTCCTCCACGCGTTGAAATAGTACCGGAAGGTCCAATTAGGTCTGTATTATCTTCCACCAATTTAGGCACTGATATTACTTTATTACCCACTATTATATGCTCTTCTACTATTTTTGGCTCATTCTCAACCACATCCGGCACTACAATTGGGTTCTTTGTTAAAACTACAGGTGCGGTATTGATTACAGCTGGGGGTGAGGCAATGGCTTGATTTACTAAAACTGGAACATGATGTGTGTGTAGTGTACCACCTTCAATATTTCCGGTATAAATTAATCCATCTGTATGACTTCCCAATACTGCGCCAGAATGTACAAGGCCAGCATTTCCTAGATGGGCTGCAGAATGTGCGAAATCCCTTCCCGCATTTCCTAAGATTGGCCCTGAATGTACTAGACCATCTACCGCATTTGCGAAACTTTGTGCATTATTCGCAAAAGCTTGACCGACATGTGCTAGGCTATCTCCAAGAGCCGGTGCAGAATGTGCTATAGTATCCACTGAATTTGCAAACGCTTGTGCGGATTGTGCTATAGCATTTTCACTATTTAAGAACGCTTGTCTGGAATGTGCCAAAGCGGCGTCAGCATTCGCAATAGCTTGTCTGGAATGCGCCAAGGCTTCATTAGCATTTGAGAAAGCTTGCCCAGAATGAGCTAATCCATCGGCATTATTTAAAAAAGCTTGCCCAGAATGAGCTAAACCATCTCCAGTATTTACAAAAGCTTGTCCGGAATGTCCTAAACCATCTCCAGTATTTACAAAAGCTTGCCCAGAATGTGCCAAACCATCGCCAATATTTGCAAACGCCGGTCCTGAATGTACGAGACCATCTCCAGCATTTACGTGTCCAGGTCCGACTTTTACCAATGTACCAGCATCTACGTAAGCGGCCCCAGCATTGGCAGCATTAGCACGAGCTATGAATTCATCGTTGCCAGAATTAAATAAGTTCGGACCGGTGTTTGCCAAATTTACAGCCGTTGCTGCAGAATTAACTACTGCCGGAGCTGAATCTTCTAGTTGTATCGATCCGGCCGAATCAGATTCTGCTGTGATTTTACTGCCATCAGGACCCTCTATGATGGTTTCTTCGCGAGGGCCTTTATATATCGCTCCAACTCCTGGGTGAATTGGATACGGGAACCGGCTAGGTATCGCCAGGACCGTGGCGAGTGAGAGTACTGCAAAGATCTGAAATTTAAATATTCTTATAATGTTTTGTAAAATAATTTTAATCTTCTATTAAACTATTAACTAAATTATAATAGATATATTTAGATGTCGTAGTTTGTCCAGAGAGATGCCAGTTTTTAATTATAATTTATATTTATAAGAAATGGCATTTTTTATAATATTTTAAGAGGCAACAAAAATTTTGATCATTTGTAATAAAAATCAAAAGAGCTTAAATATTCCGAAAAAATTTCTCTATACTTTTGTGCATTAAAAATATAACCTATATAATCATTATTTCTAGTTAAGTTTCAGTATTGCGCCGAGAGGTACTCACACACATATACAAATATAGTTCAAAAAACTTTTTTGGAAATATATAAACATCATTATCAAATGGGGCAATCGCTGTAAAAATCCCCTTTGATTATAATCGTGTGATCAAAACTAGTCAGGGTTAAATTAAAAGTTAAATTAATAAAACAATGTGAAACAAGCGAAACCAAGTTATAATTTATTTCCTAATTTACCTTATCGTTTTTAAGTCTTATCAAGTTATAGGATACAACATGCCTTTAAAATTAATTTATTGTACCTTTACTTAAGTGACAATTTAAAATGTAAATTTTAAAAATATACGTTATAAAAGAAAACATAAGGCAAACGAAGGTAGAAATAAGAAAAACGTAAATAAAGGCAAAGAAAGAAGAACGGAATAAAAACACGTGTAGAACAATAATATGAAAAGACCGAGAAGAAAGTCAAAATGATATTTATAGAATTATTAGAAACGAACAAGTGGTTGAGGCCTAGATTTATAAAAATTTCTAAACGAAATATTAGAAGTGAAAATTATAAATTAAATACCCATAAGAAATTTAAAAAAAATAGTAATATCCAAATCATAAAATTAACCAGATTTATCGGAATAAAGGCAGCAAATAATAGCAAAAAACAATGCATTAGAAAATATAAATCAAATAAGTATTGATGATTAACTAACTGTGCAAAAGACAGAGACAGAGATACTTTAGAAGCATTTCCAAGAAAGAAAGGTCAAAGGATAGTCATCTGATGACAAAAACATACTAACTGCCACCTAGCCGGCAAAAGGGCAAACGTGAAAATAAACTTTAATAAACATTTATATTATTTTAAAATCATCATATTAAAGCGAAAATTATAATGGAAAATGGAGGAAAACATAAAATTAGATACATTAAGGGAAATAAAATCTAATAATTGTATCAAAAAAACTATTTCCTGTTCCTTATTCAAGAAAGGAAACAACTATTTGGAATATTTTAGAACTATAGAAAAATGTTCTATTTAAGAGATTATGAAAAGTGTTTTAGTAAAAAAAAACAATCTCTGATAAAATGTGTAAAAAAGAAACGTATATTTAAGAAGTCTTTAGTTAAAAAGAAATTACAGAAATATACATGGAGAGCCCCAGATGTTAACTATATAAATCAAATAGATTATATTTTGTTCAAAGCAAATCAGGAATATTAAAGCATGTAAATTAGCACATGCAAATTGAGGCAAAAAGATATGCAAGAAAAAACTAGAAAATCTGAGACATGCCTTATAATCAGATCGAACCTAAATTACAAGAAAAAGACAATATCAGCAAAAAGTTATAAAAATTGCATTCATTCAAGTAGCCTATGATTTTCTTTCTAAGAAAAAACAATATGTAAAATCATTATCTTGATCAGACAACAATAGGAGTAGTAAATATAAAAAACAAAACATAGATTGCAATAAACTAAAACACGGAGAGCTTGTAATATAGTTTGTAGACAAAAATGTAAAAGGAGATATAAACGATTTAGAAGAGAAAAGTACGAAAATAAAAGAAACACTAGGAGAGGAAAAGAGAAAAAGCTAATTAGTTGGAGGAGATCTACGAAATGCCAATGAAATGATTATACAAACGTATGAAAAAGTATACAAATACAATTATCTAAGGATAAACTATACTAAAATATATTTGAAGCCTTTAGGTCGTTATAGAAAATACAGTAATCATTTGATTGGAAATAAATACACTTGGTTTGTCTTGTAAAAGAAACCAAGTGTTTTTAGTTGTAATCAAAAAGGTTCAAAAATATTTCACAACGGGCTAAGAGATCAATTAATTAAAGATATAAACTAATAATTTAAAAATACGAAACATTTCGCAAATCTACAACAGTGAGTCTCATTAATACTTCAAAACACATTACTTATTGAAACAAATACTTCCTTGGCTATTACTATTAAATTATACAAAAGTAATTTGCATGTTCCAAATAGAACAACTATTAATTACAGGTTTAAATGTGTATCTATCAAATAAACTTCAAAGATATTAATTTACGTTGAAAAGTTTTTTAGTGAAGTTGATGTGAAAAATATTAAAAAGGAATTAATTTATTTTTAACTTCTAAATTAGAGAATATACTAATATTTCTTTTGACTGCATTTATTGATCATTTATAAGTTTAATATATTAATTTCGCGAAATCTAAAGAGAAAGTGTTGGTTTATATTCTAACATTCCAAAATTTATAAATTTTTTGAAAATGATAAAATCAGAAATTTTGAAAGGGTATCTGATAAATTAAGGCAAACGTCACTATTTTTGGTTTGAGTTTACGTGAAGTGTTTTGTAAATGAAAATAATACACAGTTTTATTCCTTACTTCACTTGTTTACACGTGAAGTAAGGAATCAAACTGTGTATTATTTTCATTTAAGGCAAAAGTGTTAGGAAATCTAGAAGAGAAATTCCTAGAAAATACTAAAATTAGAATGTTTAAAGAGGATTCCGATAAAGTGAGTAAAGAGTTTTCAAAAATATCAAGAAATCTAAAAGAAAAATTGCTGATTTGAAAGATTTATATCTGTGTATACGATTATAAGCTTACTTAAAACTAATGAAGAGGGCGTACAGTGATAACAATATCTTGTAAGGAAGGCATACCATAACTGCGATGAATTCTTAAATTCTACAACAGATTTAACTTTATTATCTGAAATTTTAGGTATACATTTTAATTTTCAAAAGTTTTGAGGTTTTATTACAATTACTTAGAATTATAATGTTTTAATCCTTAATTAATTTTTAATATTTTAACAATTTTATTATTTTAACCTTCTATCGTTTTACTATTCAACATTTCATAATTTTAACTAGTCAGGATTTTATTACATTGTACTGTTTTTATGTACTCTAGTCAATTCGATTTTTTAAATTTTAATATCTTAATCATTACTAATTTCATGAGACCATTATCAGCACTAAGTGAATCTCTTTAGGTGGCGAAAAATAGATTTAATTTATTTAATGTATTTTTAATTAATATTAGCATAGTGTGGATATCAATATTATTATAGCACACGTAGTAACAAATTTAAAATTATACTAACCAGTGTAAAGCTGCAAAGCTATTGGCAAAATTAAGTTTATTATTATTTTTTACTTATCGTAGTTTAATTAGATTTGTTCTTTATGCCAATAAGTGGCCTGGAATGTAAGTATATTATATCTGTGGTAAATAGTTTATCCAAATAATTAAAAATACGTCTTATTAAGACCATAAAATAAATAAATTATTGAACAACTACTTCCCTGGCCAATACCACGACAGATAGTGAATAATACAGCAGTACTTATGAGGTCGAAAATCGAAACACATGTCTGCAGGTAATTATAAACCTTTTCTTACCTTATTTAATTTTTGCTAGTTTACAATAAATAAATCACCATAAAATAAAGTTATTCATAACTATACAGACAACATAATAAGAGCAAAACAGGAAAGAAAGTACAAGCTTATGAAATCAAAAAGTAGTAAGAAACTTTACCATAGAGATCGGAAAGCATGCTTACTTATTTGTTGTTGTAGTATGTAGTATTTAATAGTAACAAATTATTTTATTTACTTTAATACGGAAACAATAATTAAGTTCCTTTGAAAACCCCCCAAATAATAAATAAAATATAGGGTGGGCGGTTTTTTGGTCTTACGTCTCAGGTTGTTTTAAAACATTTGGGAGGTATTAGAAAGAAAAGAAAACTAATTTTTTAATAATGATAATGTGACCACACGGCCACACATTTAATTTGGCAAATAATTAAAAATGCTCTACAATATAATAAAAACTACTAACATTTTCGTACCATAAAACTTGATTAAAACACTAACACTAGTGTTAGTGTTTTAATCAAGTTTTAATCATATCTTCACGTAACTCAACAACAAATTTCTATATTTTAGTACCATACTTGTTCTACTTATTTACTATGATCGAAAAATACAAATTACACAGAATACCAATGCCAATAGAGAGAAATGGATCGTTGAACCTAAATTGACATAGAAAATTGAAAAGAGGTAAAATAAAAAGTGAGCTGAAGGAGGCATTTTAAGAAGATATTAAATATCGAATAGTACCTAACTCGAACTATTTGGCAGCTGATAGCTAAAGATGAAGAAAAGTGGTAAAGACATTCGAAGGCTTTAAGGCCTTAAGCGCGATCAAAGTACAAAAAAAACTTTAATCACTTCTCTTGAAGTCTGAATAATAATATCTAAATAAGTATTTTTTGTGTGAATTTTTGATAATTCCTATTTTATTTTCCCTATATAGTACACAGGGTGTTAATACTAAGTCGTTACACTCGGAAATAATAGATATAACTCGTTAAAAGAAACAACTTTTCTTAGTTTCACTTTGTGATTTGGTACTTCGATTCGGAGTTATTGGAGTTCTTTTGTTTTTCTAAAAATCGTTATTTAAAGAACTATTTAAAAAAAAAAGTTTAAAAGTAGCTTTCAGCTCTCTAAAATGTTTGTATATTTTTATTTTTATTTATTATTTTTTATTGTTTCAAATAACAAAATGAAGTGGTTATCAAAATATTTTGATTTGAAATTTTTGATCAGTTGCCATTTTGTTATTTGAAACAATAAAAAATAATTGTAAACACAAATGTTTTAGAGAGCTGAAAGCTACTTTTAAAACTTATTGTTTTTTTTAATAGTTCTATAAATTAGGGAGTTATAGCGATTTTAAGAAAAACAAAAGAACTCCAATAACACCCAATTATAGCACCAAATCAAAAATTGGAACTATGAAAAGTTGTTTGTTTTAAAGAGCTCTAACTGCCATTTTTAGATGTAATGACTTAGTATTAACTCCCTGTATATAGGGAAAGTATTGATTTCGTGAATGAGAATGCACGTGGGCACTGTGTCTCAAAAAATAATGATCCTATTGAGATTTTAATCGTTAAAAACTGTATCTAAAAAGCTTTTGGTGAACATTGGTAAACCAGAAGTTGATGTTTCTCGATATTTTTCTAAATTTGAAAAATATTACGAAACTTGTCCAACAAAATTTAAAGCAAATGAGGAACTGAACAAGTTTTATTACGACATGTTTTTTGTAGAGTTCTTTCTTTGCGAGAAGTTAATTAAAAATTAATAATTTTGACATATTTTGCCTCTTGCCAAAAAACTATCGGGGTTAGATGAAATTTATATAACAAGTCATTGTAAAGAATCCAAAATGGAGCAAATTATTAAGAATAGCTTTTTTGCGTAAACTTCATAGTTTTCGAAAAAAATATAGGGAAAGTACCATGATGGGCACATCACCATTTTTATTATTAGGAGATAAACTGTACTAAAATATATTTAAGGCCTTTAAATAGCAACGAGTCTTATTAACACTAAAAAACACATTACTTATTGAAAAAAATACTTCCTGGGCTGTATTGAGCCAAGTTTGTATGAGAAATATTAAGAAGCAATGAATTTACGGTGATTTAATTGTTGTAAGTTACTATCTAATTTGGAAAATTGTTATAAAAACAAGCAATAATTTGGCCTATACATACAACATATTAATAGTACAACAGAGAAGGAACTCAAGAAAATTTTCAAAAAATGAATAATATGGAGATAATGAAGATTAACACATAGTTAAATCAAAAGATAGTACATGTTTATGAAATCAAATAAGCTAAGAAATTTTACCAATAGCATCGGAAGGTTTTGAGTTTTACAAAATGTGCGGCCAATAAAAGCTTGCTTACTCGCTCGCTGTTTTTATATGCAAAGGTAGGAATGTGCTAATAGTATTTTAGGGCAACAAATCGTTTTAATTACTTTAAGACGGAAACAACAATTAAGTAATTTTCGAAGACTCTCTAAATAATAAACAAATATAAGGTGGGTTTGGTCTTACATCTCAGATTGCTGTAAAACAGCTAAGAGATTATTTTATATCAGAAAGAAAAGAAATGTTTTAGGAGTTCGAAAATATTTTTTTTGTAGATTTGCATTACAAATCATAGAATTAATTATTGAAATATTTCAAAACAATAATTCGCGAAAACAATGTTTTTAATAATAATAATATCTTTACGGATAAGTCAAAATTAACAATTTTTTTAGTAAATAGTTAAAAATGCTCTATAATATAATAAAACTATTAATATTATAACATCCTATTTGTTCTACTTATTTAGTACGATCGAAAAATATAAATTTAGTCAGCCACATCCCTTATATGCATAAAAAGTTTATAACTTTAAGTGTTGTATAATAATAACTAAAGATGATAATGAACAAGATCAATTACAACACAGAATACCAAAGAATTGTTAAACCAAAATTGACATCGAAAATAATGGCACAGAGGGTAAAACTTCAGACAATTATTAGGCCAACAGGGAAGTGAAAATAATTAGGGGAAGGAAACATAGAGAAGAATATGTGGAGGAGACTTATAGTATAGCCAATGCATGGAAACGAAGAGTGAACGATAAATTAAAAAAAATATACGAAAGGCAGAATTAATAGAAACTGTAAAAAGTAATATACTTAGGTGGCTAAGGCATTCCCGCAGGGGTGGCTGACGTGCACAGCCATTTGGGAGTAGCGACCCCACGTACCCGAGCCTTACATTGCACGCACACGCACATCTCACACACACCTACCCACTCATCACACACACAACCACACACCCACCCACTCATCACACACACACATCTAGGACGTTGACCGACACCTCACCCCCCGTGAAGTAATGCCAGACGGCGGATCCGCAGGGTGGTAGGGCAACATGGGAAGGTGGTTTTTAGTGGGTATACCTGTTCTGGGGAGTCTCAGACTCCGTCTATAAAAGATTTTCCACCTCCCGGCTACAAAAAAAGGTGGCTAAGCCATATGCAGCAACAGTCCATTGATGGAATAAAGGAGAAGCTTCTGAATGAGCATCAATTGAAAATTGAAAAAGGGTTAGACTAAAAAGTGATCCGAAGGAGGTAGTTTAGGAAGATATCAAAAATCTAAGAATACCTAACTCGAACTAATTTGCATTTGATAGATAGGGATGATGGAAACTATCTATAATATTCAAATAAAAGTACTTTTTTGTGTGAACATTTCTTAACATACTTATTACAATATAATTAATATAAAAAATTGAATTGGCAACTAAATAAAATAAATAGAGGAACTTAAGAAGATGATAAAAAATAGCCTACGTTTAAAATTAGTAGTAGTATCAGTAGTGTTTGGCTATTGATCACGTGGTCCTTCCGCCGTGTGATTTGTGTATTTGTGTGTGTATAAATGAGCTTGTTACTTTAAAGGATCGCCCCCGTCACTTAAAGCACTAGTAATTGTATCACATTGGTGAATGATTCTTTCTTCTGACATAAATATTAAATTAAAATCAACATATTGGGCATCATTGTATTCATAAAAATAATGTCTAGTATGATATAATAAGAAAAGTATCTGCAGCCATTTAAAAAAAGTAATGTTGCTATCATTTGTCAATGAAGTTAATTTTGAAAAAATAATGTCATTTTTAGTGTTTAAACGGCCAATCAACACCCGGTATATATAAATTAAAATTCTGAAAATTGAAACTACAAGAAATTGTGTCTTTACTTATATATGTTATTTATGGTTATAAATATATTAAGAATCAATAAAAGTTTGACTTATTTATTATTATTTTATAAACAGATCCCAAAATACATATTAATTGCATTATTTTTACACAATTTTTACTAAAATAAATTTAAAAAAATAAGTAAGACACACAAATGACTATTAATGGCAAGAAAATAAATTTAAGGTCTACAAAGAAATAACGTCTTTATCATAATTTGTATATCAACCTACAAAAATTGCCTACATAAAAAATAACTTTTTTGAAGTAAGAATAGTAATAGAATAATTGCTAAGAGTTCTTAATTATCTTTGATTCTTTTAAAATTATTAAAACTTTATCAGTAATTATACAAAATCATAAGAAGTGAAAATAATAAAAAAGTAAATAATATGAATTTAGAAAATGCCTACAAACTTTTGAAATATTCAAAATAAAAGGTTTGTAAAATAATTAGTCACAAAACACAGATAAAACGTATTCACTAAAATAAAATTAAGGTATATCAAACAATCCAAAAAGCAAACATGTTAATAGCATGATTTAAAAGTAGTATTTCAATTATTATAAATAAATAAGACACAGATTTACATAAAACTAAAATATTATAACTACTTTTAATTAGCATTATTTTAATACCTTTTTTAATATTTTCATCACAATGTATATCAAATGTTTTTATTACTTTTCATTTTTGTAGCTGCATTTCTGAGTGCATATTATCTATTATTTAAATGTATATTTTGTAAATATACTGGGTTTGAATATTAATTTTTTGTTAATTTATAAAAAATAGAAGAAGCATTCTTTGTTGTCAAAGTAATATGCCCTAATCGAGAATAAAAATAAATTAATTATATAAAATATTCAAAAATTAACACTATTTCATTTAGAAACTACTTTTGCAATCAATCTTTTTTTACTCGCCCCCTTCATGAATTCTTTACTTTATCTTAATTAAAAATCCGTTTAAAATATCCTCTAAATATTCACCAATTCACTGATATTTAACACGAAACATCAGCTAGCAAGAAAAGTTTTACTTTTATCAGCTTAGGCTCAAGATACGACAGAAAACTCGTCGTCATAGAAGGGTTAACAACGTTTTATTTTTCTATATATTTATTTTATTTTAACGTGTTATTAGTTTTCTAATAATGATTATTATTGTGTCTATATCTTTCTTAAATTTCCTAAACATAATTTTGTCGTATTTTGTTATATTTTTTGAATTGAAGTCCTCTCTTCAGAGGAATATAATCGAAACTTGGCAAGAAAGTGGTGGAACAAACTCCACCAAATAAACCTCATGCGGTAGCAGTGTCTTTAAGGCAGCAGTAGGTACGAGTGGAGGATCATATTTTTATGAGTCTTCCCATGTACTATCAAAAGAAAGTATTGTTATATATGTATTTTGAATTTTATTTTGTAAGTACAAGGGATAAATAAATACTATCTATCTACACTTATGTGCGTACTGAATTTTATACTTTGTATTTCATTAATGAATAAATATTAAAGAGTTATAGAATTGTTAAACACTTGGTTTGTTTCATTGTTTTCGTATATTTATGCAACTTCAACTGTTGCCCACTAATGCTTTAAATTTAATCTTTGTAATTACATGATTAATTGCCAAGAATTACTTCGTATGCTAAATTCCAACGTTATTGGAACTAGTTTACAGCGTAGTTTAAAAACATTTAGCCTGAGCCACCACAATATTAACTATGGATTAAACAGTCCTCTATGTCGAGATATGCGCTTATTTAACTCATTGTCACAATATAATACAAATTTGTTTGATAGTTCATTTCATTCTTTTAAGAAGAGAATAAATATTATTATTAATTTTAAGTAAAATGTTGTTTAGTATAATTACGGTATGTTACGGTTATTAGCATAATATATTTGCATATATTATAATTGTACGTTTCGTTTATTTTATAGGGTTTGAATTGCACCTTTTTTTAAATATATTTGTATATTGTATCTTATTATTATTATGTAAAAAAAGGTGTTTACTGTATACATTAACTAATTTCGCTTGCTTCAGCAATCAAACCAGGTGTTTAACAATTGAGTTTCACCAAGAGATAAGTGAAAAATTATTTAAGAAATATAAACATTTATGTCCTTAATTACTTTCTTATAATATTTATGACTAGTTACAATTATATATTTCAATAATTTTGAATATATTCTGGAGATTTTACGTTTTTCTTAATTAGGTAGAAATAAATTTGTAAATTTGAAGTTTTGTACGTTTAAGACTATTAGAATTTCTCAACGTATTTTCGATTGTTCAGTTTATGTAACTAATAATTTTGGCTTTTTATTTTACTGTCCCATTTTTCCGGTTTGCTATTTTTTTCTATTAAAATAGATTGTTTTAATTTTGGAAGAATAACATCTGTAATGATGGAATTAATTTAGAATTATATATGGGGTAATATATCAAAACATGAAAACCCCTATTTTTTATTGCAGGTTCTGAAAGAGCGTAAAAAAATGCAAATTTTATCTGGCGACTTTTTTCACCGTAAAAATTCGTTTTTAATTGAAAAAAAAAATGTTTCAACAGATTTAGATGAAAGAAAACGTTTTTATTTAAGAAAAATGTACACACACACGTAATTTAAATCGCAATATACATTGCGATTTTTTTAGGCCGAAATTTTAGATTTGTGTATTAAATTTGTAGGTTTTTTTAAATATTTTACTCATAAATGTCATATTGACATTTTTTATCATAAAATAGTTCCATGCAAATTAAAAATAATGGGTTGAGTGGAAGAAGTGAACTCCTCCCTCAAATCTTATGATTTAAATTTTAAACTTATTGTAAATATATTTTATTTTGTATATTTTTTTTAATAAGACTTGAATGCAAATAAACTAAACTAATATTGTATTTACCGGATAACGAGATATCCTTTTACATAGAATTAAACTAATCATTTCAAAAATATACTTCTCGTAAGGCTAATGTAGATTTTTAAATTGCTAATACACTTTTTAACCTATGATTTAATTTTTTAGAGATTTTTATAAATTTTCTTCCTTCTACAAAATACAATGGAGCGAAATCTTAGAAATACATTTGATAAAAATTTAGTAGTATTACTGATCTTAACGCCTAGTTGATTATTTGAATTGACAATTAAAGTATTTCGGGAAATAGTGAAGAAATATATGTTATAAATTTCTATGTTCAGAATGGTGACCAATTTTTCAGTAATTATGTATAAACACATTAATATAACTCCATCTTCCCAACATAACATAAATATAAAACTACAATAACTCTTCCCCACACACGATTAAGCCACTGCCCATTAATTATCCCAACTCTCATGCAAATATCGATTACACATAAACCAGGAATTCCGATTCCAATCAAAACGCCCCGACCCACCAAACAATGTTAGTCTAATAACTAGTTATTATCTCGAGATACTTATAATCTTAAGATACTTACTAGGTACTTCATTGTGGACTTCGTATTTTACATAGAAAAAGTAATAATCAATACTTGAGTTTTATACCGGCCGGGATCGCAACCTTGCGGCTGACATGTGAGTCACACCCTTTCTATCCTCCGTTGGCCTGAGGTTGCGAAACCCGTGCCCGCGGGACACGTGGGTACCGGGTAAGTACTATTTTCCGACGCCCTCGTGATCTCCGCCGTCCTAACGTGTCCAAGAATCCAGGCGTGTGACAACGTTTTGTGCATACCCGATCAAGCACGTGAAGAAAGTGATGGCCTTTAATTAGAGAAGCATTCGAAATTTTCTCGGTACTGACTGATCTGGATAACGGATTTTCTCGCCGAGCCTTGAGGGCTAATTAGGATACGTGCAATTCATTTGATCGGCTCTAAAGATATGCACGATTCGCTATTAATGTAATTACGTTGTAATCTTATTTTTATTGGGAGAGTATTTATTATTTGTGACGTTAATTGAAAAACAATTCAGGGTGTGGATTATATAGTGCACACTTAAGTGTGTCTAGACTGTAATAGGAAATGCTTTTTAAAATAAATTTGTAATAGTGGTTTGTGTTCAGTGAGCGTTTATTTACTTGTCTATTAAATATATACCCATTGTTATTGATCGGAGATAGTAGAATTGGCAAGGTTATTCGTTTGATTAATTTTTTTATGTCGCCAAGTTTTACCTGAGAACAATCTGATTTTCTTTTCTTCCAATATTCCATCTAGTTATTAGAATATTTATGGTCGTTACTACTAGTAATACTTAATTTTACACTCATGACAACATTGTTGCAGTAACACATATAATTTTCATATAGGAAAATAATAGAGAGATAAACATCTTTATTGAAAATAGTATTACATTAATAATAAGACAATAATTACTATTTTGCTGTTCTTCTTCTATTTTTCATTGGGTATCTACCGGCGGTCTTGCGGCCCCAAAAATAATATTTTATATGAACTATAATAAATATAATATATTAGATGTACAATGTGTAAACAATACGCGGTGCGATTAAAATATTTGGGATTTGAATTGTATATATCAGAGACAAACAATTTTAGAGAACTGGGCATAAAGGAAAAACTTGTATAGGGACTACTCTTTTCGCCCTATCGGCAGCCAACCCCTTGTAACATAGAAAACTGCAATTGCTCATAAAACAAATTTTATGACCTAGAATGAGTAGTTTTAAGTTATCGCTTCTTGAAATAGTTAAGTAAGAGACTTTAGCTTTCTTTAGAAAAAACATACATATGAATATACAAAAATATTATAGAAAGCATTCGAAAATTTTGGATGGATGCAGCTGCGATGATCTTCCACTCTAACCCTTGTGTCTGGTAGGCAGTGAGGGTTCCTCTTTCTTTCTATTTACCGTAATTATTTAAATATATCAATATTTACCTTAATATGGTCTTATTTTTTATCTTTTCAGATATGTGATTATGACTGTCAAATACTATAGAAATTATAGTTATAATCTTAATAAAATTTATTATAAAAATAGTATTAATACCTATAATTTATATTAAATGATTTTTACTTGTCTTTTCTTTTATACACATTTCACTTACAATGGCAAAAAAATTAAATTTATACGCATATTACAATTTTAATGATTTTGTATTATATAAAGTGCTTGTGTTAATTATTGCACTTAACATTGGCAAACGTATTGATTATTTTTAGACATTTATTCAAATGAAATAGTTTTTGTGCACCTATTGTAAGCGTTACATAATCTAATTATCTTCAATGATTCAGGAAACTTAAGAAAATGATTTAATTAATTCAGTTGCATAAGTATCAAGTGGGTATTTCCTGTGCAAATGAAAATGTCATTACTTTTATTACGTAGATGGCGAGAGTAAAAATGTGCAGCCAGATGGAAAAGGTGTCCTTCGTTTTATTGTAACTAATGTGCAAAAATCTGTCACGTTCTTCGAGAAATATTTATTAATAATAACACACCGTCGCGCTTGTACTGGTTCTAACAACAATAAATGATAAAGCGTTTACAGCGCTTTAATAATTTGCTTTTATACAGATATTCACTTTGGTATTTTAAATTTTTAGGGTTGTTATATATTATAAATTATTTTATTAATACCATTACATTTAGGATAATATAAATAAAATATTTCGTGATACTTTCTTTTAGAATAATGAATTGTTAAACTTGTTTTGTTCTATATTTTAATTATCAGTCAAAAACACAACAAAATTAATAAAAGGATTAATTAAGCACTTGGTTATGTTTCACTATTTTTATATTTATCCGACTAGTTTCGACCGTTGGTCATTCTCAAGGAGATATACATATCTTGGTCATTCTCAAGGAGATATACATATCTCCTTGAGAATGACCAAGGTCGAAACTAGTCGGAGAAATATAAAAATAGTGAAACATAACCAAGTGCTTAATTAATCCTTTTATTAACATAAAAATGTTTCACCACGGGTTAAGTGAGAAGTTAATTAATTGCACAACAAAATTAATGTTTAAATTTGCCCATTTAGAACTTTTCGAATAGTTTGAATTAGCAGTTTTAAGTGTATTAAGGTGGTTTTGTACGGTAACAAATCATTGGAATTAATATTTGAATATACTCACGTGCCGAAGTTGTTAAAACAAGTAAGAGATGGCGGTAGTCTGATTAATTAGATATTTAAAGCAGATATTTAAGAAGAACTTATTCATGAATCTGTAAAATTAGTTATTATATTATGTGATTATACCAATATATCATATAGTAAAAGTATATTTTTTCAATTCAAAACACAAAATTACCGAGATTTTATAAATTGAATTTATTTCGATGTCTGTATTTTTCAATTTTTTTTAATTATTTGTATATTTAATGTGACATTATATAAAAATATAAAGAAAAAAGTGAAACAATATTTAACATATTGCAAAATAGATAATTTCGTTAAGTTGAACTATTTTGTAAAGACAGAAACATCTTTATTTATTCATGATTACAATGTGGGTGTATAAAACATAATGTTAATCTAAATGCGGTTTTACTGTCTGGCTTTATCGGAAGATTGAAGAGAGTGATGTTTAAGGTTTTTTTATTTTAAATTGTTACTGTTTTATATAGAGATATACCTTGTTATTTGTATGTTAGGTACCTGAAATGTCAAGCTTTGTTTAAAATTCTTAGCTTAAGGAATTGGTGAAGGAGTTTAAAGGACTGTTTAGGATCGAAGGTAGTTCCAATAAACTTACACATTGTGAGTGGTGTGATATATTTGTCACTTAATTGAAAACACAGTTATATTCCTTTCTTCACTTTTTTAACTACATTAATGATATGTTTGTGTTGTATTGTTACGCCAAAAGAGAGAAGTGGATGCATGTTAAAAATAAAGAAAAAGACAAAACTAATGCTTAAGTATGTCGATTAATCCCAAGTTTAGTACGCTCTTTTGAAAGTACAAATATAATGAGCGCAATTAAGTCGTTAAATAATGATTTTTGGAGCAAAATGTAGTCAAAATGAAAATTAATATTCTGCAAGTGTGATCCACTGAAGATCATAAAATGCATCATTGGGCTGGAGTGGAAGAACATTTTGCTGAGTAAACTCTCTGGAATTTCTTACATCAAAATTTTTAGTACATATTTTTATCTATAAAATTTGTAATAAATACATTTATTGTAAGAGGATCAACGTATTAAATACAAATACAACTGTGTGACCGTAAGCTATAAGTACTGTGTCATCAGGAAATAATAAACAAAACGCGGCGCGGTTGAAATATTTGGGTTGTATACACGCTGTCCCCTGAAATTTTGAATATGAGTAATATAATGTGTTTGTATTGTATCTCGATTATTATTATTGGTTGTCATGGTTGTTGCTGCATGTCAATTTGACTTACATAGCTTCAAAATGTTTACAGGAATTTTATGATCGCCTGGGATATTGTTTGGCTCAATAAAGAGATGTTTTCGAACATTGAATAAGATGAACATTATACTTATTTGTTATTCGTTACGTCAGAATTGTGTAAATATGTTTCATTTTAATTCCCCATTTTATTACAAATTAGAAATTACTGATTATTTCCCGTTGGTCAGTCCATTAAAATACGTCACGAGCGTGGTAACTAAGTAACAAGTAACGCATTTAAATGCCCGTATTCAAAATTTCAGGGGACAACGTGTATGTCATAGACAAACATGTTGTAGAGAAGTGAGCATAGAGGAGAACCTTGTACGACACCTTACTCTGGTATAAATGTACAGGAAAGGGTCTTACAGATTATCTATTATTTAAAAAATGTTAATAAGTAGAAGGAAATGTAGTGAAATAGACAATGAGTATTTATTATTTATTTATTATAATGCTTTGGATTACCTGTTAACATAATACATTAAAATACAGATACTAACAAACCTTTGTGTTGCACGAAATCTAAAAGTGCCTTTTGAATATTGAGAAACGCTATTGCAGTTTTGCGACCTTCGAGGTTCTCTGATTGGCTCTTGGAAGTGATTATAATTCAAGAAAGATAAGTATATCTGTTTTGTGGGAAGCCAAACTTTTTCAGAGGGATAGCGTTGAAATTCTGATATAGGAGCTTATTTTTCAAATATTTTCCTAGTACCGTAAGCAGCGTAATTGGCCTATATCTACTAACCTGTAATATTGCGGCGTCTTTTTTATTTTTCCTATATAGAATATATAGCTTTGCGGGTATCTAACGGGTGTCCAACAATTATTGCAGTCCCGGGTGGCGTTGGAATCAAATACGTACGTCGATTCTTTCATGTGCCAAATAAATGAACTGACATGTTAATTGTCAAACATAACCTAAATGTACATTAAAAATGTCAGTTCATTTATTTGCAACATGTAAGAATCGACCTACGTTTTTTATTCCAACGACTGCAATAATTGTTGGACACCCGTTATATATCAAATAGTTTAAGAGCACTTGTTACCGAATATACTCGCGGTCATAGATGCATAGATAATGTTTAACAAACAAATATTTTTTGTTCTTGTAGTCTTAATAAGACTCATTTGTTGTAGATTTTACGAAATATTTTCGTGTTTTTTCTAATTATTAGAAAAATTTCATTATTTTATTAATAATATAATATATGCAATGAAATTAGCATTACCATATATATTAAATACAAACAAATATAAAATGGGAATAACTTTATGCCCACTTGGTATGTAATGAGCTAAGATACATAAAAGAAGCGCGATTTAGGGACGTTTGTCCAATTTCCTTCAAAGAATAAGGACACTTGGAACATGAAAAACCTAAACGATTTGCTGATTTAAATGAGTTGTTATAAAATTTACTTGACTGCCAGAGTCAATTATTAAACGACAATTATGCCACTTTCCATAGATATCTAACATTCGAGCTTGCGCGGTACCCAAAATGGCAATTGAATTTGGACTTTGAAATTTCGAATTGACCAACGAGACAGATGCAGATGTGATATCTGATTGTGGTAAGTTATGACAACAAGTTTCAGTAGTTTGTGGTGTGTAAGTTTCAGATTTTTTCCAAGATTATTTTCTAAATGCAACAGAGTATTATGGCTTTTACTTCCACACGATTTACAACAATTTTTTGAAGAGCAATTTGTAATATTATGTATACCGAGGCAAGCGTAACAAAGTTTTAGTTTTTTGGCAATTTCATAACGTGCTTTGGGAGAGCTAGCAAGAAAGGAAGGGCATTATTATATTATATTATATGTTTCAGAATCTTGAACAGTCATGTAAGCTCGTATACGATCTGAGATTTTATTATGAGAATTTGAATTAATTTTAATTTGAGAAGTCGAAGAAGGTGTAATTAATTCCGCGATCGAACAATAACTACGTAAAAATTCAATCAAATTTTCGAAACTAGGAAATTTCTGTTCAAGATGTTGAGATTTGAAGTATTTTCTAGTTTTGGAATCTAATAAATGAAGTGAATTTTCTAATAAATTTAATCTGCAAATTAATTAATTTTCAACGCTTTAAGAGAGGTTACATTTGCATCAAGCGTATCTACTAAATCTCTAATAGCATTAGGTGAATCAGATTTCAAAGGAATTAATTTCAAAATGTTTGATAAATAATGATTTTGTAATGATTTGGTTGTCTAAATTAAGTGGTCTCCCAAATACTTCTCTTTTAATGCGGAACCGAGGTTGTGGTATCTAAAATTTGACTAAGTGAATTATTTTGTAACAAAAATGTATTAAAGTCCTTTACGTTGTAGAAAATTAACTAGTAATTAGAACAAAAGACACGAAATCAGACTCCTTTCTTGTAGATTTGCGAAATGTTTTCGTGATTTTTCTATTTATTAATGAATTATAGTTCTCTGAGAGCCTAAATACAATAAATATGTTGCTTATTGTGATAATTAAATCAACTATCTAAATTTGACATAATAAAATTTTTGGTCTATTCAAACTGGTCAGCTTTTGATTATTATTTTAAGCGTACCTAAAAATCTATTTTTTGTATAAGATACTTTTGCAAGTGTGTCATGGTCACATAATTATAATCTGTACAGTACCCATGATTTTGCGTAAGAGTGTTTGAATTAATCATAACCATCTTCATTTCGTAAATTATTGGTACAAAATTCATCCCAACTTTAATAATTAATTAGTTTTAAATGAATTTAAAAATAAATATAGACAAACTATACATTCTAAAAAATGCAGAACAACAATTCATACGTATCAAACTCACATAATCGCTCGAAAACTTTGTGGGATATACTCAATTTTTTGACAGAAAATCAATACCGGTAAACATAGCTATATCTAATAATAATATTATTATTGTTTCTCTAACGAACATGATTAATGAGTGCATTAGGGAAGGTGTGTATCCAAATCTACTTAAAATTTAAGAAGTGATTTCGCTATATAAAATTCCAGTAATCCAAGTAATTTTAGGTTAATATCAATTATCGAAATTATGGGTAAAGTTTTTGAGGTTATTCTCAAAAACCAACAGCAATACTATTTAGAAAGCGATGCAATTATTAACTTAACACAGTACATTATCAATGCATTTGAAGCAAATAGTTATACCGAGTATATATTCTATGAATTATCAAATGCCTTTGATTTTGTATCGCACGAAATTCTGATGAATAAAATGGTATATTATAATTTAGGCGATCAATCAATAAAATTGATTAGGTCATATTTAACAACCGTGTACAAAAAATTATTCTCAGCGGATCTACATTTCAACGCGAATATACAAGTGGTGTCCCACAAGGCTCAGTGTTTGGCCCTTTGTTGTTTTTAATACTTATTAATGATATAATGGCATATGATAATACATCGAAATTCACGATTTTTGCTGAAGACAATACTTGTTGTCAATCAAGCCGATATTTAGAGGATCTAATAGAATATCTTGAAATTACACAAATAAACATTAAAAAATGGTTTACATCCAACTTGTACTTTATCAGTCAGAGGATAAATCTAGTGAAGGGAGATTTAGTATAGATTGAAGAATATTTTTAACTGCGTTTGAACATTTGTTTATAGAAAGGGTATTGCAGGAAGGTCAATATGTGAATATTAGTTTATTAATTCTGTCATTCCTTTTTAGTTTGATAATATCACAGTCCTGCTACTTACAGATTCTCCTGAAGGGCTTATTTTCCATTTTTCTAATACTCGCTTGTTAACTGGGCTTATCTTGTTCCCTGTTGTTTTCCTATGGTACATGATTATAGATATAGAAATAATTTCTCTAATTGAAAATTATTTCTATATCTATTTTTAGCCATGTTTGTAAATTATATTAGGCATTTTCTCTTTTTAAATAGTTATCTTTTTAGTTACCTTGCAAATATCTTTGTCTATAAAAGATCATTTGCATCTATAAGGAAAATAACAAATTACCTACCGACAGCGGTGGTAAGGGGCAGCGCTTTACCACCGCTCAACGACCCAGGATGGATAAATGACATCTGCAAAACTTGTTCTTTTACACCGCCTCTGTTGCATCTAATTAATAAAACTGCTTTTTTAATTCCATATTATTCTAGAAACGAATTGATATCGGAGCAAATTTCAATTTTTGAGCTGAAAACAAAACATAACTTTAATGTTAATTTAATGCTCTTTACTGCCGAAAGGTACAAATAACTGCGAAACCGAAATGGCATTAGAGTTTATTAGAAAAAAATAGTAATATTTTACGGAAAAAGTAATAGTGACATCTTCCCAGGAATCTTTTTCTTAAATACGATATTAATACAGAAAACAATAATCTTTTTCATTATTACTATTAAAATTTAGGATAATATAATGAATGTGTATTTTTTTTAATTGAAATACGATGTTGCTACTGATTGGTGCACAATTATACTTCTCATAGTTACCGTAAAACTAATTGTTTTAAAGAGAACATCAAAAAGGACAAAAGTACAAAAGGAATCCTGAATTATATTATGATGAATCTCTGATGTTTAAGTAGATAGAACCAATCTTACTGTAACAACCACTCCATAAAATCAATAAGTAGAGTTTTTTGTAGGTATATGTTTGACACTATCTTATACTCTACTAAAAACCTCTAATAGATGTGAACTTCTTGAGGTTTTGCTCTACTGACATCTTAACCGCATTGTTTATTTTTGTCAAAGGACAAGCAGCCTACACCATGTACTAATCAATATTTTTAGGATACGCCTATCGCCCGCTTACTTATTAAAAACTAGCCTTTACCCTTCGATATCAGAAATCAATTGATTCTGACAAAGTGTTTACAGCACACATGTCAATCTAAACCTTATATTCCGTTGTTTTTTTTTGCATTCTACCTACATCTATCAAGACCTTCATAGAAAATTCATCCCCCTGGTAAATAATGCTAGGGCTATTCAAGCCGAAGCATAACGTGTTTTCAGAACTCCAGAAGCCGTTATGAGACTCTGTTCTTTACACCGTCTTTAAGATCATCGTCCCAGTCCTTTTAGATGATTTTTGAGGAAAAAACGTGGAAATCGCAGAGGGATAGAAACGTGTGGACATTTCTTCAAGATTGCGTTATCGAAAGATGTGCCCACCACAAAACCAAGAAGAAGACACTGCGTATAAGTCTCTACTTCAATATCTGTTTCGGTATCACTTCTTTCCTGGACCGGATCGTCACCGGTAATGAGAGCTAGTATCTTCACTTATGAGCCAGTAGAAGTATGCCTCGTGACTTGCCCCAAGTTCAAAGCCGAGGCGCCAGCAATCGCGGTGTTGCTCACGGTTTTTTGACGTCCAAGGTCTACTACTTGTTGAATTCTCAACAGAAGAACCATTAACTGTGTACTGTAAGACACTCTAATGTCTATCAAGAACGAAAGGCCGGGGCTGCTCATGTTTGTGGCGTTGGAATCAAAAACGTAGGTCGATTCTTACATGTGCCAAATAAATGAACTGACATTTTAATTGTCAAACATAACTTAAATGTGCATTAAAAATGTCAGTTCATTTATTTGCAACATGTAAGAATCGACCTACGTTTTTTATTCCAACGCCACCCGGGACTGCAATAATTGTTGGACACCCGTTAGTATAACACACACGCGGAACTGGACAAGTTCAAGTGGGAACACCTTGACCATTGACTCTAAGCCCGAAAATATTGCCCTGCGGTTTCCATATGTTTGATCCCTAGAAAAAACAACTGAAAGGGCAGCACTACAACTCGGATGACGAACTCAGAGTTGCTGTGAAGGATTGGGCCTCTTTACGGTTACCAGAGTTTTGAGAACACGTTATACTTCGGCTCATTGATCAATGGAATCGTTGTGCTCAGATAAATATTTCATTTATACTCACAGTTTCCTTTCGTAATTTTTCATTTGAACACCCCTTGTAATATTACTATATATTAGCAGCTTTATTAAGAGTATTTTTAAATATCATCCGAGCTGGCCTAAATACAAAATATAATTCTTGACTATCAATACAGTTCTCAATACCACGAACATATTTAATGCTATTACTGCCACCTACGTTTTTTATGCCGCAACCAGAAATCCTAACCGTATTACGTCTCCTTTTATAAACTCCCCATATCTACTTTCCAGCGACAGACTATCAAATGTCTGTACTTTCCGCAAATCTATCTATCTATAGCGTAGGACACTTTCTCGTCTTTTTATTGTGTGCTAAGAACTACGGGATTGAATCTATATGTATCTCATTTTAAATACCATCATTCGGCAATATACAGATGATACATTTTTTTAATACTGACAATTTCTCCTCATATGGTTGCTTCATACATTAACCTGTATGTTAGCCACTTTCAGTTTAGATATAGCTCTCGAAACTATAAATACAAAATAGCGACATAATCCAGCACATCGGCTTCGATAAAAGCAACAGAACTATTTTACTTTATATTTAGGGGCTACACCCAAACTATTCAAATGCGCTACCAATTTGGATATTTCCTCAGATCTATTCTCAACTTCCTAACAGATTACCTATATGTTTTTTGCTCAGAATTTTCATCGATTAAAGAAAACACAGCATTTTAAAAGAACTAGTTACAAAAATGAATTTGACTACGTCTTTATTGGAACAAAGTATTGTATGTATCGTAATATAATTTTGTGAAAATTTTATATCTGTAATTTTGGTCATTTGAACTCATTAAGGCGTTCCTTGTCAAATACAAACAGTTTTTATTTAAAATATGTTGTTTTGCAGATCCTATTTTGTTTTCAATTCTAAACTTAGTGCTAATTACGGAGGGCTTAGAGGCACCTGCTTCAAGGTAAATCGTGGTTTTAAGTTTTCCACCTTCATCTTCTATTTGGGCCAAAAGTGATTTTTAACTCTCTCTCAGGTCTAATAATTCCGGGTGCCATACCCATGATGACAGGATTGTGTTCAAAATTAACTTCCTTAGGAGAAATCATTGTTAATTTGGAAGAACGTTAGATTCTCAGAACCGATCGCTCTGATTTTTAACTTCGAGATGACCTGGAGAAGAAGTCTACCATTTCTGTTGGTGACTTTACTGTTTCACTCGGAGCCTTTTCAATTTAAATCACGGGAGATCTATTTTTCCACAAGAACTTTTTTCATTAAAGTATATAGAGGCCATATACACTGAGTAAAGTGGAATTTTTAGAGCGGCCCCTACAATTGACACCATTCTCTACTGAATAAATTATTCTTAGTGCATCCTTCTAAATTTTAAACACAAAATCAATCTCCATACTCATGCCCCAAAACATTATCTCAAATTTTAAATTAGAGTGAAATTATGAGTAATCAAATATTTTACATTTGTATTTTTTTGACAAGAACCATAAGTTATAGCAAGCTCTGTTTAACTTGATTTGAATATTTTTTAGATGCTCAGGGTATCTTAAAGTATCGTCTTAATTGGAAAATGTGGCATTTTGTTTTATCGGGTTTTAATATTAAAAGATGATGAACAATTTTTTAGTGCTTCCATTGCTGAAGTGCCATTTACTGTGATTTATGTAAAGGTGGCAATAAGGAGCAGGATGTTGGCATTATCTGCATAGATAATGATCTGGCAACTGTCGATTACGGTGCTTATGTAATTCATAAATATAATGAAGAGTTGTGGCCAAATGATGCTGCCCTGCGGAATCCCCATAAAGATGTGTTTCCTGTTTCATTATCCAATATTTTAATAAATTATTTACGATTAATGCCTTTCAAAAAGTTTAGGGGTGTAAAAAGATATTTATATTTTTCTGAATTTGTAAAGTGAAGAAATAAACTCTTTATTTATGTTTAAGATTAGTAGTAAAATTAATTTATTTATTATAATAATAAAAATATAAAATTCTAGATTAATTAAGTTTATCCTCTTTTCTATTGCCACACTTAACTAATGCATTTTCACCTCTTGGAGGTGTATAAATAATACCTGATTTATAATAACTTATTATAAATAGTGATAGTAGAAAGTGTTTTATTTTCTAATAAAAATATATCACTATATTTAAATGAATTTATAATACAATCATATTTTGCTCTATTAACAGGTTACGTATACATAGATCTTATCACAATACACATCTAAAAATAGAATTTTTATTTATAATTTAAATGTTCTGCGAAATAAAATAGGTTTTAAATTTTGACAAGACTAAAACCATAACGTGCAAATGCAATGTGCGGCGGAATGCAATTCAATAATGACATTCATTGTAATCCAAGGCTGTCGTAGTGCAGAAGGTAAAGTTCGTTAAACTATCATTTTAGGCCTTGCCCGCTGAAAAAAGGCATCTTGTATAATTAGATATGTAACCCTTCCGTCGGCTTGATAGTGTCATGTCCGTACAGGCACGAAGGTCACATATTAGTATATATAGGCTTATGTTTCATGAATTGATTGTAGTACCTACCCACAACTAACAGCGAAATATCCATTATGAACGCACTTGTAAGTATCTCTCAATAACAATATATATAGTTAAACAATAATTATCTTACCGATAGGTTAATGATTTATAACTTAACATATATATATATATATATAGTTAAAAAATTTTAAAGTAAAATTATAATTTTAATAACTAAAATTTGCAATGGAAATATAAAATTTATATTATATAAATATAAAAATAATACATGATATTTTGATATAATCTACCTTCTTAAATTAGAAATAATAAATTCCAATAAATTTTATTATAATTTTTATTATTGACAAAATTTTAAGATTACAATTGATTTATTATCTCAATTAATACCGATTTTTTTGAAAACTTGTTTATATTATAGCGAACTGTAATTGACTACTTAATTGAAAACTGATATTATGTAAAATTCAAAAAAATTTACATATAAAAAGCTGGATAATTTTATCATTCATATTTTTTTAAATTCTGCTTTTGTAGTGAATAATTAAAAATGAGAATTAAATGTCTTATTTCAGATTGTTGCTTTTGTTGCCACAATGGCACTTGCAAGTGCCGCCCCATCCGGCTGGGGGCACGGTGGTTGGGGCCATGGAGGTTGGGGCGGACATGCTAACCTCGTAGGTCCAGCCGCAGGACACGCCACTGTTGTCGGCCCAGCTGCCGGACACGCTGCCGTTGTCGGTCCAGCTGCAGGACATGCTGCCGTTGTTGGCCCAGCTGGAGGACACGCCACCGTTGTAGGACCCGCTGCCGGACATGCTAGTGTTGTTGGACCACATGGAGGATCCGCTGCTGTTGTTGGACCAGCTGCAGGCCATGCCACCGTTGTAGGCCCAGCTGCAGGACATGCCACCGTCGTCGGCCCAGCCGCTGGACATGCTTCCGTTGTAGGACCCGCCGCCGGACACGCCACCGTTGTAGGACCAGTTGCCGGACATGCCCATATCGCCGGCGCCGGTGGTTACGGATTGGGACATGGGTGGGCCGGTGGATGGGGCGGTCATGGTGGATGGGGTCATGATGGAGTTGTTCTTGTTTCCGGTCACGGATACGGACATGGTCATGGTCACTGGTAATCGCCATAAACTGCCAATGCTTATATTCTAGCTCATTTTCGAATAATTGTACATGTGTTCTTATTTAAAGCAATAAATAAAATATTATTTTTCTAAAATTGTCTATATTAATAAATAAGAAAAGGTCATACTAATTTATCCACATCAAATACAAAATTTAGATAATAAAAATTCAAATTATTATCATTTATTTTTAATAGGCATATAAAATAACAGTACTGTAAATATTTCAAAAACCTAAATTACTATATACAGGGTGTCCCGTTAATGTGGGAAAATGGCTGGATCATATATTCCTGGGGTCAAAATATGATGATTTAACACAACTTATCCAAAAATTTATGGTTAAGCCGGAATTTGTCTTCAAAGTTTCAAATTTGTTTATTTCTTTTGTTTATAACAATTGAACGCTTTATTCGATTTGAATGAAATTTATTATTAATAACTACCATAATATAATACATCATTTCAGTTATTATGGTCATTAGTGATTGACAGGAAGTATAAAAAACAATAGAACCACAACATAAACTAAAGTATTTTTTTATTGGTGCATCCAATAAAAGCTAAAAAATATTTCTTAAAAGAGCAATTAATTTTAAAACTTGTTTGTATCTTAATAATATTTGATATCTTTTACGGTTTTTGCACAAAAAAATAAAATATGATTATAGTATGCAGATTTGCACTCTTTAAAAAGTAAATGAACTTATTCAATTTAATAAAAATTAAATAATATTAATTGATACAATAAATCAAAACAACATCTTACACTTTTTAAACAATTTTCTTTGCAAAATCCTAATACAAGCAAGAAATCTGTTTGCTGCAAATGTGAATATTTATGAACTATAATAAAGTTAACAATAAATTATTTAAAAACACTCAGTAATTATTATTTTACATAATTTACATTTTTTAAACAAAGACGGCCACGAAAAACATATATTTTCGATTTGATGGAACACTAGATTTTGTTTTTACTAGATAAAAAAATATATTTTATTTTTTTTGTGCGAAAACCGTACAAGATATCAAATTTTATTAAGAGACAAAAAAGTTTTAAAATCAAATTCTCTTTTAAGAGGTATCTTTTTAGTTTTTATTTGATGCACTAATAAAATAATATTTTAGTTTTTAAGTGGTGGTACTAATGTTTTCTATATTTCCTGTTAATCACTAATGTCCATAATATCTTAAATGATGTATTATACTAAGGTAGTTATTAATAATTAATTTCATTCAAATCGAATAAAGCTTTCAATTGTTATAAACAAAAGAAATAAAAAATTTTGAAACTTTGAAGACAAATTCCGGCTTAACCATACATTTTTGGATATAGATAAGTTGTGTTAAATCATCATATTTTTACCCCAGGAATCTATGATCCAGCCATTTCCCGGCATTAACGGGACACTCTGTATATTCTTAGCGAATCAAATTTCAAATGTGGTTTATTAACACCTATAAAAGATAACATTATTGAGCTTTTACATCGCATATTGTTTTAAATTTAAGGTAAATGGAAAAATGAATACAGAAATGTTATATTTCTTAAACAATTCGCAAAACATTTAAATTTAGTTCATTTAAATAAGTATTTCACTCATTCATTAGGAATAGCTTTCTTATGTGCTTAAATATATACTATTTATAATAGTAGCGCATATTTCTAACCCAAAAATAATAGAGTTAATGATAAGAAAATAGAAATTAACCAAAAAGTTATTTTTCGCCAACTGGCCAAATAAATTTTAGGGCTTATTGTGGACTAACAGACGTTTAGGAAATATGAAATAAATGCTGATGCATTTAATAAATAGTTTGCGAACTTATTTAAATTATAATCTAAACATTATATCTAGTTTCTTAGGCATCTACGATAAGTTATCACTAGAGAGCGGATAAAAAAGCTTAAAAAATGTGAAAAAAAGCACTTAAAAAGGCACAAAATTTAGAGAAAAAAAGCATTAAAAAAGCATAAAAACAGGAAAAAAGCATAAAAACACGAAAAAAAGCACTAAAGAAAACTATATTTTCTTAATATGTTACACGTTTATCAACATATTTTACATAGAAATTCTGCTTAAAACTAAAATGAACATACTTTCTTTACTCAATATATAATATTATGTAAATATTTAAAAATTAAATTGTAATTTTGTATACTTTTCAAAATAACTAAAATCTATTCATGAAAACAGTAGATCAATAAATGTTGTTCTAGGGGTTTAATTGTAAAAATTATTACTTCTGACGCTCAATAAATTTTTGAAAGTGGAAAAGCTTCTCTTTATTTAAATTATAGCTGGATCCATTTGAAAATTGCCATTAAAAATCAAGTTTAATTTATTTAATATTAAAAATCCTTCATTTTCACCGAATACTTCTTTCGATATTATTTTGATTTCTTGGCCAATGGTGATTGGCAGGAAGTATGAAAAACAGTAGTACCACCACTTAAAAACTAAAATATTTTTTTATTGGTGCATCCAATAAAATCCAAAAAAATCTACTTGAAAGGGCATTAGATTTAAAAAAATTTTTGACTCTTACCAGTTTTTGATATCTTGTACGGTTTTTGCATAAAAAAATAAAATATGAATATAGTGAACTCATTATGCACTCATTAATAAGTAAATAAACCTACTCAATTGAATAAAAATTAAATAATATCAATTAATAAAATAAATCAAAACAACATCTAACACTTTTCAAACAATTTTCTTTGCAAAATCCTAATACAAACAAGATATCTGTTTGTTCCAAATATGAATATTTATGAACTATAATAAAGTTAAAAATTAATTGTCAAAAGATACTAAATAATAATTATTATACATAATTTACATTTTTTAAACAAAGACGGCCACGAAAAACATTTATTTTCAATTCGATGAAAAACTAGATTTTGTTTTTACTAGATAAAAAATATATATTTTATTTTTTTGTGGGAAACCCGTAAAAGATATCAAATATTATTAAGAGATGAAAAAGTTTTTAAATTAAATGGTCTTTCGAGTAGTATTTTTTTAGTTTTTATTGGATCCACCAATAAAAAAATATTTTAGTTTTTAAGTGGTGGTACTACTGTTTCTTATACTTCTTGTTAACGAATAATAGTCATAATAACTGAAATGATGTATTATATTATGGTAGTTATTAAAAATAAATTTCATTCAAATCAAATAAAGCTTTCAGTTGTTATAAACAAAAGAAATAAAAAAAATTGAAACTTTGAAGCCAAATTCCGGCTTAACCGTAATTTTTTGGATATAGATAAGTTGCATTAAATCGTCATATTTTGACCTCAGGAATCTATGGTCCAGCCATTTCCCCGCATTAACGGGACACCCTGTATATGTGAATTATATAATATAATGTATCTGTGATTCCCCACGTTAATACGATTCACGCATATAATAATTTTTGATAAATAAGGAAAGTTTTTGGAATATCAATTCAATAGTACGGTTTATGAATGTGAGTTTGAATATGAAAATTAACGAAAACAATAAATATGCGCCAGTCGTCCCATCCGTATTTTCGCCGAGAGTAGAAAATTGATACGTTTGTAGAACAACTGATTATTAGCTATCACTTAAATTTGTTACATTTAATACTGTGTGGGCCTAGTTTAACTACGTTTACATCCGGAATATCATAGGTGTGATTCCTATGAAGCGTTCGTCTGTATTATCTGAATAATGATACGGTCTATTATATCTACTTATTTATAAACGAATCCATTGTAAATTGGTAATTTGTACTAATATTGATTAATAATAAAATTCATTATAATTATTGTATCATATTATGAAGATTTTAAAAAATTATGTTGTCAAAAGACACGAAGAAAATATGTACTACAAATATAATTTATAAATGATGGGATACAGATATTTACGAAAATTCTCTATATTAGCATATTAATTTAATATCAGCGTGAAATTTTTATTAGGTGTTTTTTAAATGTTTAAGAAAATGCTCCAAATAAGCATCAAAATCTAAAAAAAGCATGAAAATAAGCATAAAAAGTCAACATAAGCACAAAAAGTCAAAATAAGCAAAAAAGCAAAAAAAAATTTAGCGCTAAGTAATCACATTCTTCAAGATTCGTATAGATATTAAGAAATTTTTTCGATGCTATTAATATTATGGATAAGCATAATGCTAGAAATCCGCTCTCTAGTTATCACCTAGTTAATTATAAAGCTCTTGTAAAAATTGCAAACTGGTTCGAGAAGAATAGAACAGAATACAAATCAGGAAAATCAGCCATTTTAGTAGTTGGGCTGGTGTTAAAAAATAATTCTTAAATGTTTGTACTCCCCCGCAGGGGTGGCTGACATGCACAGCTATTTGGGAGCAGTGACCCCAAGTACCCGAGCCGTACACTGCACACATACACACACACCCATCGCATACAAACACACACACACACATACAAACGCTGACCAATAACCTACCCCTCGTGAAGTAGTCCGCGGGGCGGTAGGGCGACATGGGGAGGTGGTTTTTAGTGGGTATATCTATTCAGGAGAGTCCCACACTCCGTCTATCGAAAAATATCGAAAAATTTTGTGAAAATGCAATTATATTTTCAATTATCATTTAGAGAAAATTCAGGTATTGGTCAATGTATTAATTCATGTCTGATTTAGGTTAATCGATTATTTACCCAATATATACAGAGTGAGTTTTTTTCGATGTTCTCTATGGGGATCTCGGAAACTATAAGAGATAGAGAAACGGTTAAATGGGGAAAGAAGTGTAGATTTATGAGACAATTAAAATTCCACTTTCAAAGTTTTCAAAAAAGTCAAGGCCAACTAGATATTTTGAAAAAAGTAAAAAGTGTCAATTTTTTAAAATCAATATATCTTGGTTATTATAACAGATAGAAAAAAACTGTAAAAGACAAAGTTTTAGATAATTTTATGTAGGTTATGTATATTGCCGAAAACGTCCGAAACTTGAATCAATAGAAATTTATAGAGCCAAACGTAATTCGGAAAACCTCTTAATTAACGACCAGACTGATTTAATGTAATCATCCATTTTTTAAATCTTTTATATAAATTGCATTACCGTCACAGGTCTTGTAATGGTTAAAACTGTATAAATTACGTGTGTTATATTAATAAAGTACAGTTTTATGTATCATTTGATAGCTAGTTACAAAAACTATTCAAATTTTCTTAAGAATATAAAACCTGATTGAGGTAAGAGGCACTTTCTTCGTAATACATTTCAATAAAATAAAATAATAATACTAAGTAAGAGTAGTAAATATCATACTTTTGGCAGTGTTATATTTACTTAGTGAAAGAATATAAAAATAGTATATTGAAATATCGAAACACGTGTCTACAGATGGTTATACAATTGAGTATTGAATTATTTAATTGCTTTTGCTAATTTATTTTTAATTACATCAACCTAAATTCATTTCTTTTTCCAAATTACCATAGTATAGTCACTCACAAACTATTTTAACTAGTGTTGCTTTGATAGCCTTGCTATTTTGTAACACGCAAATTACTTTTGTATTATTCAATGTCTGTCGAAGTATTAGCTAGAGAAGTAGTTGTTTCAAAAGTGATTTGTTCTTGTAGTCTTAATAAGACTCATTTGTTGTAGATTTTACGAATATATTTTCGTGTTTTTTCTATATATTAGTTAAATACATATTTCTTTATTATAACACTTGATTTACTATAACACCTTTCTGAATATTACAATTAAAATGTTCTTATACTTTTATTTAAATATATTCGAAACAGCCTGACTAGTATTTGAGGCATGTATCACATTACCAGTTATCTCCCAATTAATTGAAGAAGTATTCAAAATCTGTCATAAATTCCAAATGGCTTCGAAAACATAAGAAAATTTGAACCATTTTTCAATGCAAACATTCTGTAATTATTATACAAAATATTTCAAGAATAAGCTGTGATACAGCGAAACACGTGTCTGCAGATTGTCATTGCATAACACTTTTCAAGGAGCGGTTAAAAAATGATAACACCACAAAAATTGTTACATCGTGCTGAATATTATTTCAGACATGTAACGACAGCTAACAGTTATGTCATTCAATGCCTGGCGGTGCTTTAGTACGGGGAGTAGTTGTTTTAACTGTTAGCTGGAGTTTCTACAGTAAAATGTAGAACATAAGTGCAGAAATGCTCATAAAGAAAATTTATTTTTCTCACTATTAATTATTATTATTAAATGATATGTTGAATATTTGAGGCATCGACTTTGTGGTACATTTTCAATTATTAATATATTAGTTGTACAAAAGAATAATCAAAATTCTTTGTTTGGCGGAAACGCAGAATGAGCTTGCAGTACAGCTGGGAGTAACGCATCAATTAATATCCGAACGCCTACATGAGATGGAAAATATCCTGAATATATGAAAATAGGTTCCACCTGAACTAACTAAAAACAAGAAAAAATAACGACCGGCACCATGTCTTTCTGCACTCAATAAACCGCGGAAAAAGTTTTTCTTGTTTTAGGTGATGAGAAATATGTACTCTATCGCTTTAGAGAGAAGGTTTTTCCCTGTATTTGGTGGGATATAATAATAATAATAATAAACAAACTTTATTTCAAATAAATGGTCACAAAATTAATACAAAAATTCTGGAACATAAATGAAATTGTGTCATATAACAAAAAAATTAACTAAAAACTATAAATCGAAAAATTCTTTTATTTACTTTTTAATTCGATTGTTTCATTTTATAAAACAATTTCTTCAGGTATTTTTGTTTTGTTTTGTTTTAAATAACATTGCTTGTGTTTTTTCTTTGTTCAATCTGAGCATATTTGTAGAAAAACAGTCACTTATATTACCATATGTCTGATCACACCTTTCCAGCAATTCAGAATATGATTTTGCTGTCATAAAAAAGTTTGTGTCATCAGCATAGTTTGTTATGCAATATTTGTTATTGATATTTAAAGCGTGCATGTCGTTTATGTAAATTATGAACATACTCTCACAGCATTGTATTACTGATTTAAACAATTTGCCATCTTTCCGTATTCCAACTCCCTGCTGTCTATTTGATAGATCTGACTTAAACCATGATAATACGTGTCCTCTTATACCATACCATTCTAATTTTTGTAATAATAGAAGATGATTAATTGTGTCATATGCTTTTGAGAGGTCTAAAAATACCCTAAGCGTAAGATCTTTATTCTCAATTGTCTCATTAATATAGTTAGTGAACTCAAAAACAGCACTATTAATAGATTTTCCTTTAATATACGCATGTTGAGATTCACTAAAAATGTTACAACTGTTTAGAAATGCCGTAAGTCGGCCAAACATAATTAATTCAAATAATTTTGAAAACGATGATAAGAGAATAATTGGTCTGTAATTATCCATCACATTAATGTCTCCTTTTTTATGTAAAGGTAATATGAGGGCTAATTTCAGATTTTTGGGAAAAATTCCAAATTTAAATGAATTATTAATTATTAACATTAATACATCTGCAATTGCATCAATGTTAGATTTTATCAAGTGGTTCGATATTTCATCGTCGCCACTGCTCTCCTTATGTAGTAGCATTGTTTTATCATTATATGTAATGGTATCCCTTAAATTATGCACAGTATTATCATGATTTGCTTTCATTTATTTAATAAAAATATATTATAATCTTGTGCAATATTGTAATTGGTTTATAAATCCCCCATATAGACTTTGATTTATTGTCTGAATTTTTTATTTTATTATCATATTTAGTTCGCCTTAAAGACCTTAGTAATCGATCATATTTTTGTTTTTTTATTTTATATAATTTATTGCAATTATCGTCATACTGAGGTAGAACAAGCAAAACATCTAAATCTTTTTTACATTGTTCGAGCTGAGGAGAACCTGTATATAATGTCTGAATTATTTTTCTACTGTTGTTTATACCAACTGTTGGAAAACTGCTATTAAATATCATTTTAAACTCATTCATGAATCGGTTCCATTGTTCGTTCACGTCATTTGATTTTACATTATATACACATTCCCATTTCCTCATTCTTAATTATCTTTTGAAATTTTCTTTATTATGCTCACTGAAAATACGTTGAAACTGGCGCTCACGGCGTGGATATACCGTAGGCAATATAAAGGTAAATTTCTGGCCTAGATGATCAGATACATGACAATTTATTACTTCTGATGCATACTCACCCATATAGTTCGTAATAATATTATCCAAACAGCTTTTGCAGTCATTAACAATCATAGTATAATTATTAATTGTTATTTTTAAACCAATAGATTCTAAGACGGATAAAACATGTTTTTTATCTTCATTGTTGTCAATAAATTCAATATTAAAGTCCCCGCACAGAAATAATAGTTTTTGTTCCTGGCGCAGGCACTCAAGTAAACCTTCCAGTTGCTGATAAAAAATGTTCTTACTTCTGTTAGGTGGACGATATATTGATACCACAATCGCACTATGTGAACCGATGTTGAATTCGCCTGCCGCACACTCGAACTCATTACTTATCGAAAAATTGTTTAAGTTTTTTCGTGCTTTAAATCCTGTCCTATTTCGACAATAGATCGCAGCCCCGCCGTGTTCTCCGCTGCTCCTTCAGAAGGCTGATACTAGATTGAAGTCGTTAATTTGATAAGTACTTAATTATTCGCTTGATTTCCAATGCTCGGTAATACATAAGATGTTGCATGGTTGAAAATGTTCCATCTGATTGTTGATTTGATCGATGCAGTTTCCTATGGAACGAACATTTTGGTGGATTATGGAATACTCTAGTCACGTACTCCGTTGTTGGTTTACATTTTTTAAATCGTTTATGGTGTTGTGTGAATCATTATTTTTTCTTGAATAATTAAACCTTCTTATTTCTATTCCGTGAGGCCATGTTGCTGAATCCATTAGTATATCCAAGTATTTAAAGTCAACTCCTGATTTAAAAGCCTTATTTCTGCCCTTTGTGGCAGGTCCTTCAACTTTTATTGGCACAATTGCGTCTTTTCTGTTTTTTTAAAAATTCAGTGATCGACTCTACTGTTACAGTCTCTGCATACTTGCCGATATACACCCACGCATTTCTTGCACTAGCTTTGAACTCGTTGTTTTTTTTGCTGTCCCAATCAGTGATTTCCTGGATTTTTTTTGCTTATATTCTACTGTTTTCCATTCAGTAACCTTTTTATTTCCCGCTTCATTGGTTAAATTTATTTCTTTTACTTATAATATGAAGGGTATAGTTTATTATGAGTTGTTGCAAGCGGGCAAAACAGTTATTACAGACTGTTACTAATACCAATTAATCCGCCTGAATCAAGAACAGGAACCAAAACGGCCATATACTGGCAATGTAGAACGTCCAGTGTTACATGATCATGTTAGGCCACACATTGCTTCCAATACAAAATATATGATGATGAGTCTTTGTTTGGACGTCTTTCAGTACCTGGAATATTTACCAGATATTACTCTATCCGATTATGATTTATTCTGATCGATGCAGCACGCCTTGTTCGATATAAAATACATATAATATACACATAATCAATGAATGAGATCCGAAAATGGCTTGACCACTTTATCGTGTCGAAAAACATAACATTTTTTCGAGATGAAATTCACGAGCTGCCTAAAGACGGCTAAAATTACAGAAAGCAATAGTGAATACCTTGACTGAACAATTTAATTTACTTTCCTTTGGAATAAACCTTTAAAGAAGCTGAAAAAATTTGAATAAATAATAAATACATCTAATATTAAAATAAAGAAATACAAATATATTTTTATCTTGAATAAAGTTTCATCAATGATTCGTCTCATATATTTAATAAAGAAAGTAATTCATTTTCTATTTTAATGTGATTACTTGTAAGCGAAACTACTCACAGTAAAATAAAGAAAGGAGCATAAAAGAGTTATTTTCTTTTAAATTAGAAATAGAGTAAGTTGATTAAACACTACATTAATGTCACGTTTCTTTAAAATAATAGCTATTTTAGGAACAACTTGACCAAGATATATTAATCGATGAAACTCTTATTTGTTGTAAATTCGTGCTCACTTTTTAAATGTTATAGAAAAGATATTCGCAACAATTGATGTCTTTGGCCGAAAAAAATATTTTTTGATAGTGATAAAATTGAAACATATGTCGCAGTTTCGACATTAAAATCAGTGAAATTACAAACCTAATGCTTTATTTAAGTTATAGATAAAATTGTTTGGTTTCACCACCATGTTGTGATAAAACAAAGTTATCGTGTTTTAATTAAAACTTATTCAAGTTGCACTACGAAGTAAACACCTCTACTATGAAACATTTGATAAAATTATTTTTTGGCCTAAAAATGTTTAAGTCTTGAGTCTGTTTTCTTCTTATTTTAGATATATGTATTTTGATATAGGCTCGAAAGATGCATCTTAGTCCAAAACAAAACTTTGCTTGTGACTTTATCCACTCTCTTTAGCAGATTTTTTGGGTTTCTGGGCCGTCAACGTAACATATGTTTATTTGGCTTGCACATAACTAAAAATATTATTTTCAAAAAGTTTGTTAATTCTAAAAATATAATGTAATGGCTTAAACAATTTTTTTTATGTATTTGCAGAGGGGGATAATTTCAAAATGTATGTAGCTATAACGTTTCTAAGCTAGAGTTTCATGACCACGATCATCAAATGAACATATCTCAGTAAGAACAAAAATCTTCTAAGTTAACAAAGTCAGAAATTTTATCAGACGATAAATATAACTCTATCATACTTTGTATAGATATGAAGTTAATGATTCAAGATGCATCACAAAGTTATGACTTCAAGATTCCATCATATGTTAACAAAGTCGTTGATTTTGCTAAAATAAGAAGTTTGAACTAAAATTAATCTGTAAATATTTTTGTCAAGCAAATTTATATGACCTTTGCGCAAGGTTTTGGAACACTGCCTTTTGTAAGAAAACTTCCAATTTCAAAATTTGATGACCCGTTGTGATTGTTTCTATTAAGCTTGTGAAATATTCGATAATTAAATATTATAATGTATTCAGTTTTATTAGAGTAGTTAAACTTTTATTCAGTTACTAATAAATATTTTATTTCAATTTAAAATCTCTATTTCGTTAAGAATATATAAATATTACATTAATGATTCTTCATACCTATATTTTAATAATTAATTAAAATTAAGAAATATGTTGCTATTTCATTAAACATGGATATTATTGCAAAAATAATAGAACAAATACTATAAAAATAATGTTTTATTCATTGCTTTAAATATCGTGAACACACATGTACAAATAAACGAAAATGAGCTAGAATGTTAATATATCCAGGCGGCAGCAATTACCAATGACCATGACCATGACCGTATCCGTGTCCAGATACGAGAACAACTCCATCATGACCCCATCCACCATGACCTCCCAAACCACCAGCCCATCCATGTCCCCATCCATAACCTCCGGCAGCGGCGATGTGTGCGTGTCCGGCAGCTGGTCCTACAACAGTGGCGTGTCCGGCAGCGGGTCCAACAACGGTTGCGTGTCCAGCGGCTGGGCCGACGACGGTGGCATGTCCTGCAGCTGGGCCTACAACGGTGGCATGGCCTCCAGCTGGTCCAACAACGGCAGCGGATCCTCCATGTGGGCCTACAACACTAGCATGTCCGGCGGCTGGGCCTACAACGGTGGCGTGTCCTGCAGCTGGGCCAACAACGGCAGCGTGTCCGGCGGCTGGACCAACGACGGTGGCGTGTCCGGCAGCTGGGCCTACAAGAGCGGCATGACCGCCCCAGCCTCCATGACCCCAACCTCCATGACCCCAACCTCCATGACCCCAACCACCATGTCCCCAGCCGGATGGGACGGCACTAGTAAGCGCCACAGTGGCGAAGAAAGCTACAAGCTGAAATAAATATAAGAAATCATTTTAGAAAAATATTACAACATATAATGTCCTAAGAAAATTCAAAAGAATTCTATTGATAAAATAAATTTTCTTCATTATAAGCGTAGCGGATTTAGCAAATATATTTTTTAAATAATATCAAGAAATAATTTACAATATTTTCGTTTTATAATTCAAAACTTTAATCTTTAATTTTTGAAATATTAAAATTCTTGTTGTACAATTCATTAATTATAATTGGTTAAAATAAGTTAGCAAAGAGGCAAGAACAAATCTAGTAATGGTAAATTTATTACATAATAAGAATAATTTATTATTTCTTAATTTATTTCATAACATCTTGAATATTATTTTTGATTTATGTAAGTTGATTAAAAATTATACGTTAAATAAATATATACTCACAAGTGCGTTCATATTGGATATTTCCCTGTACGTTGTGGGTAGGTACTACAATCAATTCTTGAGACATAAGCCTATATATACTAATAGTTGACCTTCGTGATTAAACGAGCATGACAAATTAAATATAACAAAGAATAATGTACATTTACTATGTAATAAGACCGTTATATTAGAAATGTATCAAGATTTCATTCGACATTACCATGAAATGTGGATGTGAACGACTTTTACAAGAAAAATTATAAAACACTTATGGATATGTAGAATGGTAAACAACAAATTACGTGTAATTAATTGCATTATAGTAGGTGTGTTATTTCCCGGATTTTATTAATACACATGTTCCTTAATTGAACAATGTTAACGTCTTTTCCGATTCCCAATATTTCATGATTTCGATGGAATAATATTTTTCATTTACGGTAATTAATTTTTCTTTGCAAGATAATCTTAAATTTTGATAAAAATCGTTATCAGCTTAGTGGGATGTTAACAATTAATTTGATAATTAAGGTCGGAAATTCCTTGGCCCAATTAATATATTGTAAAATTGCATTCGTAATAACGTATTATATTACACGCTTGATTTGTCATTGTGGTAACTTAAAATAATTAGCAATGCATATGAAAATGTGAAAATGCGAAATAACAATTTTGCAATTTTACGTTTTGGCGATGTCTCAATTAACCATAGCATATTGCACGTTATTATGGTAGATTATGATATTGCTCTTAGTTTTAAAATGCGTACAATCTAGTTATAAAAACACACAAAAAACCTAAATTAATATAAAAGTCAGTAAGTAAGTAATATATGTTGTGTCAAAACAATTACACAGGTCAATTGGATACATAAGGAGATGATTTAGGTTCTATAAACTGCTAATGAGCATAAAGTATAATGTTAAATATTAAAGATTAAAATATAAATATAAAATAAGTACTTAATTAAGTATATTACACGTAACATAGCGGTTAAGAGAATAAAAATTAAAGATAATAATTAAAAAGTAAAATTCAAAATACGTTAATATGCAATTAGTTACAATAGTAAATACAAAACTCATTAAAAACTGGTAAAAATATTAAAATTTGTTATAAATCTCGCAGGTTGCTTGATAATATTTTCTGCATACTATAGAATGCATCCTTAATAAAATATTGTTTTAAGGTAGCTTTATTTTTTTTAATGGGAGACATTTTATTTTATTAGGTAGCAAATTAAATACTTTAGGACCATAGAAATTTATGCCATTTTGGGTTTTCTGTAATCTAAGATAAGATGGGTAAAGTTTACCTGCTTGCCTGGTATTGTACTCATGTATTTGATCTTGACTTTGATAACGATGACCATTGGTTTGGTATTAAGCATTCAAGTGCATACATACATGGTAAGGTTAATATTTTCAAAACCGCGAAACTAGATTTACAATCCTCTCTATAAGATGAATTATAGATTACTCTGACACCTCTTCTTTGTAATCTAAATATTCGATCAATAATTCCACTATATCCCCAAGCTAAGATGCAATATTAAATTTGAGATTGACATAAAGCAAAATAAGCTGATATAAGTGCTACTTTTTAGGCAGCGTATTATTGAGTCGTCTGTCTCAGTATAACTTAGAGTCAACGTATATGCCTAAGAATTTTGAGCACGTTATCGGGAAAGAATAAATTGTTTTTAATGCAAATATAAGATTTGCTCTCTTGCTCTCATTTATTGTCAGCATATTAGATGTTAACCATTGACGTGTTAAACATAGTGAATTCGCATTTAAGTCCATTGCAAATTGAAGATTATGTGATGCACATTTTATAGTTGTATAGTTTACATATAGAAAAGCTAATGAATCAATGTAGGTGCTGGGATAATTATTGATAAATATTAAAAATATTGAAGGGCCCAGAATGGGCCATTATGGCACATGAAAGTTAATTGGTACGTATGTGGAACAAGGATCTCCAACTCCTACCATTTGGTATCGACCTGTAAGATAGGATGATATAAGTTTGCAACTATAGGGCAAAAAGTTATAAAAGTACAGTTTTTGCAGGAGAACATGATGTGGGACCCAGTCAAAAGCCTTACTGAGGTCTAAAAGGTTGCAATAGAATACATACCGCTCTCAAATCCTTTTAATATTTCCTAAATAAAGGTAGTGACCGTGCCACATGCTGGGCTTCCTCTACGAAAACTTATTGGCAAATATATGCATTTCCAAAAATTCTCCAGAATTTTAGAAATAATAAGTAGCAGTGATGTCGGTCTATAGTTATTCATATCACATGTATTATATTTTTTATGTATAGGGATAATGGATTCCTGCAACTAGTAATTAATTTTGTAAGAGGGCTTATGATAACATCCAAAAACACTTTTAAGTATGTCAATGGTAATTCCATAAATATCTTTGCAATTTGTGTTTTTTATTAATTGAAATATTTCTCTAATTTCAATAAAACTAACCTAGTTAAAAGAAAAATAAGGTGTATCTACATTTGGGCTGGATTTGATCATAAGTATCATGAGTAGATTGTTAATTATTGTCCGAGAAACGCTACTAAAAATATATTAAAATCATTTTGATGAATATCACAGGTAGGTTTTGATTTGATTCTATTATGACTAGTATTTATAATCATCCACATCGACTTGAAAAATTAGCATGTTTTAAAAAATATGATTGGCGTGTATTTGGGCTTATTTAAAAGCATAATTATAAGATCTTTTATATATTATATAATTGCTTCTTACTTTTAGTAGTCTTTGCTAGCATCTCGCATTAATACTAATGATTCCCTCATCTGTTTCAAATCATTATTGACCATTTTATATTTAATTTATTCTGTTTACCAGGAATTCGTTTTTGTGGAAATGAATAATTCACACATTGCTGCAAAGTGTTCATAAATTGATCAAATTTAATTTCAATATCAGAATTAACCTCCTGGATAAAGCTCATGTTAGTGTTTCTTTCTTTCTTTAGTTATAGGTCGAATTATCTTTTTGACTACTTTATCATTTTGGCTTCACATGGATACCGATATGATCGGAAAATCCGGGATAAAATGGTTTTATTGAGATAAATATTCTTATACATTTGAGAAAACATTATCTAAACAATTGTTGGATCTGGTTTCAAAATCTACAAGTTTAAAATGTATAAAATGTCAGGAAAGAAAAACTATTTTAATGCAAAATTTTAAAGACTCTTGGTTTTGTTAATATAAATTATTTATATAATTTAAAAATATATTATGTATATATTTAGTATTGGTCAGTAGTATTTTTAATATAAATTTTTATTATCTATATATAAACTATATATACAGGGTTGGTATAAAGAATGAAACCAAGTAAATATCTTTAAAACAAAAAGGATGATATCTTAGAAATTGGGAAGTGCAATTAACATTTTTGTTAATAATGTATATGGGACATCCTCTATATTTCTGCAGATTTTTAATAAGCATGTTATTTCAAATTTGTACATACTATATTTAGTGTAAAAAATCTGCAAAAACGAGGAATACAGCAACCCAACCACTTTTAAGTTTTTATAAATTAGAGTAAAAAAACATTTAGATAAACAAATTGATGTTGTTTGTATTAATAGTAAGAAATAAACGAGTACTACTTAGATAGATAGATAGTATTTATTTTATCCATTGTACCTAGCTAACAGTCAAACTGCTAAGTTGTAATTTATGAAAATGAATTGTAACCATTCTTGTTCGTTTAAGTGAAACAGACCATATTGAAATATTAATAATAATTGTGTTAGAACTCATGAAGTGTGTCATATTTCTAATGATATGCATCCTGAAAGAAATCACATATCTCGTTTAACAGTTACTAAAACATTACAATGTTATAATGCAACTGGGATGGTCAAAAATTGGCCGAAACCTGGAAGACCGCGGATCGTAAGGAACAAAACTATTAGACAAATTGCAATTGATTTAGAGGAATCACCTGAAACTTCTACCACAATTTTGGCACTGATCCATGATATATGTCGACGTTCTGTAGAGAAGATATTGAAAAGTGAAAAAAATATCATCCGTATAAGAAACAATTGGTTCAAGGATTGTCAGATGATGCTTTTAACCGACGCACAGTGGTTCCAAATGTCGAAAAGGTGGTCATAAACACAAGATGTCGTTGGATTTTATTGAAATTTTCAATAAATATATATAAATATATATATATATATATATAGGTTCTTTTAAGGAAACTAAAGAAAAATCTTATTTCAAAATTCAAACATTCCAAATGGCGGATCCAATATGGCGGACCAAAAATTTAAAAATTTTCAGATTTGCATAAAAAAATTGTACATAGCTTTTTTATGACTCTGATAAAAAATCTTAATTAAAATTTTTAGAAAAACAAAATGACCGATCCAATATGGCGGACAAAAAGTTAAAAATTGCTATATTTTCGTGAAAATTCTATATGGGCTTTTAATGATCCGATTGAGATGAAACTTTAAACTTAAGGTTTTGTCATTAAACGCTGGAACTGAAAAGCTTTTGGTGAACATTCAAAAACCGCAAGTGGATGTTTACTCGGGGCATTTTTTTGTTTTTTATCGATATTTTTTAAATTTAAAAAATATTACAAAACTTTTTAAACAAAAGTTAAAGGTAATGAAAAACTGAACATGTTTTATTTTAACATTTTTTTTCATAAAATTCTTAACTTGCAAGAAAGAAAATCAAAAACTAATAGTTTTGACACTTTCATATTGCTAATAAACTAAAGAACCTACATTAAATTTATATAACAAGTAATTATAAATAATACAAAACTGAGCAATTTTTTAAGAATAATTTTTTTGCGTAAACCTCATAGTTTTCGAGAAAAATAGGAAAAGCGGGCCACATCATCATTTTTTCAAAATTGAATTTCTAAAAATGGAGCAAGTTTGGGCAGCAGATTTCTTTTGAACTTCATTCTAGAAGGGTAAAATAATGCTAGAAAAGTGGTCCAAGAGTGGGATGTCGTGGGACTTTTTAGTTATGAACATTTAAACTTTTACTTAGAAAACTGTCAGTAAAAAAAAACAATATTTTCCTCGATACGTTAGTTAAATAATAAGAAAAATTAATTAAAAACATATAAAATATACATAACTGTAGACTAAAGAGACCCTAAAGCAAACTTTAATTTTTGCGATTTTTTGCCAGCTTTTCGGCATTTGGAACCACTGAGCGACGGCTGGAGTTTTTCGAACGACTGATGGACGCCTGTAATATCGACTAACATTTTGCATATAATGTAGTGAATTCCGATGAGGCAACTTTTTATTTAAATAAAACAGTATACCGCCATAACTCAAGGTATTGGTCAAATCAGAATCCTAATTGGATTCATGAAGCACATAATTAGTATCCACAAAAGTAGAATGTTTGGATAGGAATTGTCGAAAATAGGTTTATAGACCCTTTTTTTTATTGTAGACGGAAACTTGAATAGTGACAAGTATTTAGAATTACTGAATAATCAAATTATTCTTGCACTTCAACAGAATGAGCAGTTACCACAAAATGTTTGGTTTTAACAAGATGGAGCACCTGCCCACTATGATAAACGGGTATGTTTGGGATGAGATGGGAAAACATTTACAGAGACATATACCGGCTCCCAGAATTTCTAGAGAGCTTCGCGACATACTGGTGCAGGAATGGAATAATCTTCAGCAGAATGTGATCCAAAATCTGATCCAGAGCATGATTCGTCGATTGCAAGCTGTTATCACTGCCAGAGGAAAGAATACTCGCTACTAAAGTCCTTCTGGATCTGGATCTGGATTGAGTTTGCCAAGGGTGATCAAATCATTGACCAGAGCACTTAGGCCTCACTAGGCCCATTGTGCCCCCCTGACTGGGACAGCCCTGCGTTGTTCTATCACTCATTTAGCCACCCAAGGTGGCGAGCAAAGGACAGCACAACGCTTGGAGGGTTATTCCTTATGTTGGCCATGTTCGGCCAGAGCTCCCCTAGCATGGACTCTCTAAGGTGGGCGAGAGCCGGGCAGGTGGTTAACACATGTTCCACTGTCTCGTCCTCTTCTTCACATGCTCTACATATGGGGGTTTCCACCAGTCCCATAGTAAAGAAGTGTTTCCTTAGCTGACAGTGACCCGTAAGGATACCTGTGATAAGACGCAGATTCCCCCGGGATAGTCGCAAATAATATTCAGCTGTTTTCAGTGCGTATTCCTTGGCCTGTCTGCAGCCTGAGGTGTTGTCCCAACGTTGTTTTAGCATCTTGAGAGTATTTTGTTTGAGGATATCAGTGAGGCATTTCGGTGTTGGCGCGATCGGAGGCCCGTCCGTGGTATCACTGAGAACCGATCCAGCTCGCGCCAACTCGTCTGCCTTGCTGTTGCCTTCTTCATTATTGTGTCCCTTGACCCAGCGCAGCTCAATACTGTTTGATTGTGCTGCTTGTTTAAGGGTGTTGTGACATTCTTTTACTAGTGTTGAGGTGATCTTGTGACTACTCACTGCTAGTATTGCTGCCCTACTGTCTGTAAGGATTTGGATGTTCCTATCACCGATGTCTCGGTGTAGGATTTCTTTCGCCCCTTGGATGATGCCAACGATCTCTGCTTGCAGAGTAGTTGTGTGCTTCTCTAGGGGTATAGCTAATGAGAGGTCCATTTGTTGCGAGTAAATTCCCGCCCCGGATCCTCTTTTGGTTTTAGAACCATCGCTGTAAATTCGGAGGGTTTCCCCACCCTCTACACTCCCGGTTCCTCTTTTTATCGATACATTATTGGGTCTATTGAAGACGTAGCAGGGTGGCAAATTGTCTGTCTTCCTTCCAAGGAGGGGTGTCTTTTTGACAGCCTCCTCTAAAAGGTGACAGTGTCTGCCAGCCCTGCCTCCTTTGCCGCCATGGCCATCTCCTCTACGTATAAGTCGAGAGGTGGAAGGCAGAGCATTGCTTCCATTGCTGCAGTGGGTGTTGTTCGCATTGCTCCGGCCGTGCTGAGGCATGCTATCCTTTGCAACTGTGTAAGCTGCTTTGCTGAGGTTTTCTGTCTGGCTCTGGGCCACCAAACCAGTGCTCCATAGATTAGCATTGGTCTTACTACCGCAGTGTACAGCCAAAGTGCTACCTTGGGAGATAGCCCCTATGTCTGCCCCACAGCCCTCCGGCATTGCCAGAGGGAGACGCATGCTTTTTTACATTTCATTTTGAGATGTGGTTCCCACGTCAGCTTGCCGTCGAGGATCACTCCCGACTGATCCGAGTACTAAAGTCCTTAAACTCTCTTTTGTTTAAAAAAAAAACATATCAAAGTAAACTTGTTCATTTTCGTTACTTAGCATATAAAATTAAAATTGTTCATTTTCTGTACTTACAATAAACTTTGAACAACCAGATATAATTTTTTTATTCAAGCAATCAATTAGTAAACTGCTACAACCAAAAAAACACGTAAAAAACTAAAAATTTCTAAAATAACTTCAAATAACGGAGTGACCCTAATTTTATGCTCGTCAGTGTATATTAACATTAAGTTGAGGAGCTAAAATATCATTTATTTTCAAAAATATTTTAATGTCGTCCGCAAATGCAAGTAGAGGACGAGAGATTAAGTAAGTAAGTCATCGATATAAAGAGTAAATTACAAAATTCCTAAGTTAGATACCTGGGGAACACCTGAACTTGAAATAAATTTGATTGATTTGTAGCCATTAAAAGAAACCATAAAGGGACGATTATTCAGGTATGAAGAAAAAAATTTCAATAAATTATTAGAAAATCCGAATGAATATAAACAACATCTGTTTGACCACTATCAAGAGACTCGGATTCCTGAGTATGGTAACTAAATTGGTAACCGTAGACCGACCAGATAAAAAACCATCATGATTGGGTGAAGCAAATAATATTTATTTAAAGATTTTTGAAAAAATCGATAAAAGAGCGACCGGCCTTTAATTATATAAATTATTATGGTCTCCTTTTTTAAATATTGGACTGATAATAGCGGTTTTCCATTTATCAGGAATTGTACAAGTATAGAATGCCAAATTGAAAATAAATGTTAATGGCTTGGCAAGTAGATATTTACAGTCTTTTATTAGGAATCTAGAAATACCATCATCACCACATACAGATGATTCCTTGAGATTACTGGCTATGGTCTGCGATTAAGTTATCGTAAACATACCTAAACTCTCACGATGCGTTGATTGATCAACATAATCTTGCGTACTCTTAGGAAGGTATACACTAGAAAAGATTCGTGCAAATGCATCGACAGTATCTTGTGGAGTATCATACATATCTTTTTTGTCGTACAAGGCCCCTGGTATTCTAGTAGTACCTCTTTGATTGTTTACAAAGTTCCTTAATTCCCTTGGATTCTTTTTTAGATTATCTTCAATATTTGTAATATTGAGGTTCTGAGCCTCTTTAATTTGAGTTTTTGCAATGGAGCGCATTCTTACAAATTCATGGCAGTAAAAAGTTGTCCGGTGGATGGCGTCTATAAAGAGGGACTAAATTATTTAAAGTTTTATAAAAACTATCTATTTCATAGTTAACATTTGTTAACTTCCAAGAATGACCAATCCGTATTAATTAAATCGTTATATAAGTTGCAGTAATTGACTTTACGGAAGTTAAAGCATTCGTTATCATTGGTAGGAAATACAGGAGGCTCTAAATTCGATGAGAAGTATAGTACATGATAATGTCAAATAGCTTACCAAAAATCAATATTTTTTGATAACTAACTTCTCAAAAAACACAGTTAAAACATAATTTCACACGGACAAACGTAAGTCACTCATTCAGGTTTTATGCTATGCTTTGTAGGGAACAGAGTGAATCAGATATGATGAGGAATGTACTTGGAATATACTGCTAGATATATTGTAGTAGACAAGCGGTTGCCAATTGAAGTCCATGTATTTATTAAATTGTTCCAATATTTTTATCTGAAAGATTGTTGTAGACATTTCTTGAATGTCTAGGGCTATGTGTGTCGCAGAAATAGACCATTACCGGATGCATTTCGATTAAACGGATCCCTTGACTCTTGCGGAACTTGTGTGCTCGGACACATAGTGGATTTGTTTTAGAGATATACAGACGCTTTATATTGCAAACTGAACCAAAGCCGTCTGTACTTCAGCGGTAGCAGCTAATTATCACAGCAGAGACTATTAACTGGTGTGGTTCTAAAAGCTCCTGAAGCATAAACATTATATGACCTTCGGAATGTTGGTTGATATTGATCATCGAGGGCCTGCCACTGAAGACGTTTGGCTAGAGTAGGTGAAGATATTGTCCAATATTTTAGAGTAATACCTTTGCATCATTAAAGTGTGTCGGCTGTCCGTTGTGTAGAACTATGGTTCCTACGTTCTTCAGTAGACTTTCAATCAATTTCCCGCTGGTATCAACAGTGGACGAGCTCCATATTATGAATTACGTACGTTTAAATATTCCAGCAATGAATTGATGTTGATACGTGTCTTGTGTAAGGAATTGAGTTTCCTGGAATTAGAAGCATAGCGAATTAAATTTTGTAAAGCCACAATAAGAACAGTAAAATAACAAAAATTAAAATACTAAAAGGTAAAAACACACAGATTAACATGACATCATCCTGTATTAAGAACTGGAACTGGTTAAATTGCTTATTATTGGTTTTAGTCTTTCTCGTCCTAATTCAACTATGAATGTATAACAGTCGTTGTGAACCACTCCATATACAAAACCCATCGTCCACATATCTGCAGAAAAATAATATGTTCTTTGTATTAGTGATTTTCTCAAGTAATTCCTCTATAAATACTCTAATATATATTTTCGCAAACAGTTAATTTGTGGATTAATATGTTTTATGGGAAAGGTTTTCTTAAAGATTCCTTTATGATATCCTTTAGTTTTTGTATCGGTAGGGACGTAAATAATCTTTTTACGTCAAACGAGACTAAAATGGTCTTTTTGTTAATGACGAGCTGTCCTGAATTTCTGCCATTTTCTTAATTCCGATCTGTAATAGCAAAAAAATAGCACCAGTCTAATAGGTATATTCGATTTGTGTATTTGGACATGCCGTAAAGGGTTGGTTCCAAGAGCACCAACCCTACACAGCATGCTCAAAATACACAAATCGAATTACCTCCAGGCGAGAGTTCTGGTTTTCGGTGGTATTAATTGACAATCTGTGACGTCTGACCTTAATAGTTTAAAATGATGATAGTATTAATATACTTATAGATCATACGTGAGAGTTTGGGAACGTTGAGAAGAATGTAAGTTAATGCTTAATGGCTGGGTTATTGGTTTGCGGTCTATCTCTCCATTTAATTATATACTTTTTGAAACAATTCATTTACTACTGGTTTTGGGTGATTTTAACGACCTCTAATCAAGAACTGCAATAGTGACAGCATATTTAAATAATTAAATTCTCATATTACACGTGTATATAATTGTATTGCAAGGAAATATATGTAATATCATGCTGACTGATCAAAATTTTGTGCAGGATCTTTCATATTTGAATATGATCAGATTAGCTAATCTAGAATTATGATTTATTAGTATTAAGTAAAAATTTACAATCATTTCAAAAATGTAAATCTTTTTTTTTCACACAGTAGTAAGTAGACAAGAACGCAATGTTTTGTTCATTAGTATCCACGGAATTAGACAAATTAATTTGACATTTATCATTGTTGAATACATAAGGCGTTATATTGGCGTTATTTTCATTTAATTATAGTTAATAATTTATTTATTCATTGTTGAAAAGAGGTAAAAGTGCCTCCACAGAAGAAATTGTTGGAACTCCACCAGAAATTAGACAACTAGCAGAATATACCGCAGCGGATCTTAACTCGGCAAAATCAAAAGCGCGTTACGAAGTTCTTTGTGGCAAATTCATGGATTGGCCTTTAAAAAATTGGTTCAGTCTTTTTCGGAAAATGTATTATTAGCCTATATTGGCGAAGTGAGTAAGACATTCCAACCTTCATCTCTTTGGGTCATGTATTCGATGCTGCGAAGTTTTTAATTTGAAACGACAATCCGTTGGTTTCAGAAAAAGTAAAAAATCCAAGATATTGACTTACTGCTAATTAATACGTTTTTAATTGTTGGAATAGGCTGAGTCTGTCGCAAGCAGGAATTAAATAATTTGCAAATGAAAGATATTGAAGATTTAGGAAATAAATTTCTTATAAATATTGCCACAAGTAAGACAAAAATTGAGAGATCACTTGTTATATCTGGAGCCTTTTATAATGTCTGCAAAAGTTATTGAATTTGAAATGTGTTCATTAATGTTTCAAAAATATTTTTGGGTTTTCAATTTTTTTCTTCTCTATTGATTCATATTTCATTTTTGCCTTAATATATATTTAATAAATCTTTAAAAGTTTGAGTTATATTTTCTGTAATAGAATTGTATCATGTTTTGTTTTGAAAATGTCGAATAATAATTTTGAGCTAAAACATTTCTCACAGGGGATTTTTAGAGCTCAAAAGCTTTATCTTCTATATAATATATCAATATATTTGTTTTTCATTTTATATTTACGTTTTATTTTAAATAAAAGATGATATAATTTTACTAAAAAAATAATGTTTTATTCATTGCTTTAAATATCGTGATCACACATGTACAATTAATCGAAAATGAGCGAGAATGTCAATTTATCCAGGCAGTGGTAATTACCAGTGACCATGACCGTGTCCACCAACGACTACGACTCCATCATGACCCCATCCTCCATGTCCCCATCCACCAGCCCATCCACCATGTCCCCAACCTCCAGCGGCAGAAATGTGAGCGTGTCCGGCAGCTGGTCCTACAATGGTGGCGTGTCCGGCGGCGGGTCCAACGAGGGAAGCGTGTCCGGCGGCTGGGCCGACGACGGTGGCATGACCTCCGGCTGGTCCAACAACAGCAGCGGAACCTCCATGTGGGCCTACTACGCTAGCGTGTCCGCCAGCTGGTCCTACAACGGTGGCGTGTCCTCCAACTGGTCCAACAACGGCGGCGTGTCCGGCAGCTGGGCCGACAACGGTGGCATGGCCGGCAGCTGGGCCAACGAGGTGGGCATGTCCGGCAGCAGGTCCAACTAGGTGGGCATGTCCGCCATGTCCCCAGCCGGATGGGACTGCACTGGCAACAGCCAATGTGGCGAAGAAGGCTACAATCTGAAATAATTTAATAAAATTATAATTAGATATTGTTAATATATCCCTAAAATAATTATTCGATTTGATTGACACCAAAATATGTGAATGCTCTTAATTTTTAAAAATATAGAGAAACAATTTAAGTGACATCTATTGTCTAACGTGTTTAGCTACGCTGATAAAATCTTATGCTGAGTTATTTTGTAAAACTAATGACAAAATCCAAAATAAATATATACATTTATTTTCTTATGATGTTATTGAGATAATAATATATAGGAATGTTTTAGACTTTTTTTGAGTACGTGATCATTAATATTAAAAGTTGAAAATATCCTTATCTTCACTTTAAATCACGGAATATTTAAATTATTTCTTTGAAAATAAGTTTATTTTACTTTATAATAAAATTAAGTTATTTTTTTTAGAAATATATACTTACAAATGTGTTCATGGTGGAGATCTCCCTGTTTGTTGTAGGTAGGTAATACGATTAGTTATTGAATTACACGGCCTATATATACTAAGAATTGACCTTCGTGATTACAAGTGCGCCGGGAATATAATTAAAGGTCGATGTGATTGTACGGTGACAATAACTTTCATAGGCGTTTCGCATTTTTTTCTTCATATTTTTATTAACAGGCGATATGTTGACGTTAGTGCGAACAGTAGTTTATTAATTACTGTCCTTATTTAACATGAGCAGGATTTACATATTTTTAATTGCACATTACTACTAGTAAAATAGTTGGAATTGCATTCTTGTTATAATTTATGTTGGTGCATACAAATTGGTACGTATATAACTATAAAATATTACATTTGAATTTTATTACTAATATAAATATAAATGTTCTATACATTTTATATAAATTAAATAATAGTTAATATTACAATACTTTTTTTGTAAATATAGAGTTTCATTGTTAATTAGAAAATTACTTTTAAGAACTTAATAAATACTTCTGAATTTTCCAAAGAGTGGCACTCGATTAAAATAATACATACACAATAAGTTAAAGTTTAATATTAAATTTGTGATTGTGTTAATGTACAAAAGTAACACGCCTAGTTATTGAATATAAGAGAATCCATAGTAGCTTGAGGTATGCGTTTGTACATTTTAGTGACACTCTTAATTTCTTGTGATTGAATAATTTGCAAAATTAAACATTATCCCATCCACATAGTTTTGATCAGATAAGTCCAAAAAAAATTGTCATGGAATTACCTCAATATAATTTTCTAGCAGATATTCTCTAGAATTATGTGTAAAATTAGTTAATTTGCTTGTACAATATTTGCCTAATTATTATTACCTTATTATATATATACAACATCTTTATTAACAAACAAAAATACAGATAAGACAAATTTATGATGATATGAGTGTTAGGAGGGTAGTCTGTTAAATGGCTATCGACCGGCGGTCTTTCAGCCCTGATTTGTCCTTGTCGATGTGTCACGTCAGTCTGTCTCTGATGATGATGATGGATGATGTGATGCGATGAATTCGAAAGTAGTGAATAGAGGGGTTTTGAATATTGGGATCAGGTTAGGATTTCTGCGCAAGCAGTAGAGGGTAAGGATGTGATGGTTGAAGGGATTTTTGGAAAATTTTTCGCTTAAGTATAGAAGGCGTTCCTTGATGGGGATAACAGAGGTAGAGTCATATAGGAGTTGGTTAGAGGGATTGTGTAGAGGATTACCGGGGTGGTGGATTTTGTTTAAAATTCTTAGGGAGGATCGCTCGCTAACTTGGATATTGTAGATAGTAGGATTGCAGGAGTTGGAGAAAAGGACATTACCATAGTCGAGTAGAGGAAGGCAGTTCATTTTATAGATTTTAACCGCTGTTTTTATAGATATGCCTTTCTTTTTGTATATTAAGTTTCTAAACATTTTGGCTCTAGCTATGATTTTTGTTTTGTTCAAATTTGTATCGTGTTTGAAATTGACTTTTAGGTCTATGGTAATGCCTAGGTATTTTATGGATGTAGAAGGAGAAACAGTTGTGTTGGAGATATGAATATTGTGTGCAGGATTATTGTTACGGTGATAGGGAATTAGAAGCTGGGATTTGTGGGGATTGATTTTGATTCGCTATTTAGCGAACCAGAGTTGCAGGGTGTGAATAATCTGCTGAAGGGATTCGAGAGCTTTAGGTACGGAGGTTGCATGGGAAATTACCTTATTATTTATATATCAATAAATAAATCTTTATATTTCGGATCACAGAAAATTCAAGACAAGAAACAAAGTTATTTATAAGCACACATACAGCTCCTGCTTAAGTTTTTGGCCTAGGAGAAAATTTAGTGTTCATAAATATTTTAGCTAGCCATGGGCTTAATTGTGATGGCTTAGCTACTTTATCGGTGTAACTTATTGAATTTGTTGACAAATGAAAAATAATATTTATTTCTGTTTTTAAAGTGAAATTTATATAATTATTATACAAGGAATCTTCTACTAATCTTCAACAATATCGCCAAGGAATATATGGAGATATATTTGAAACATCAGTTTCAACATTTATAATTCTCTCCTATTTTGAGTGAAAATAATTTCCTTATTAATTCTTTTGATATTTTTGTAGAGTAGGTATTTTTAAATTCAGTTAATTCTTTGTATAACTCATTTAGGTGGGCGCAGGTTCTATGGGCAATGGAATTTATGTATAAAACTGCCGAGCATATCTTATGTTATAAATTTAAAAAAATATATAATTAGTCTGGGTAGTATTGTGTTTAATGCTTGAAGCCATCACTTTGTGATACATCTTGAATCAGGAACTTTAATAATATAGTTTCAACCTTTAAAAGGCCATTACACTGTACGTTTGATAAAGGCCTTTTATAGGTTGAAAGTATAGTCACGTAATATATCCTGTGTGTGATATCAACGAAGTGTATTTTCTTGAATCTTCTCGGCGTTAACTTCGTGGTACATTTTCAATTTTTTTAAAATAAAGAAAATGAATAACTTTTTTATACTACTTTTTATTACACTTTTCGTGACTAGTATAAAAAAGTTATATATTATATTATATAGTTATATTTTCTTAATTTGTTTTAAAAAGTGTATTTTCATTTTATTTTCATTTTCATTCAGTGCCTGGATAGTATTGGATTTATTGGCAGGTTTTAAGTGATTTATCATTAATTTTTGTCTGGTACTCGGTTGCTTTCTAGAATAACTATCGAGTTCTCTTTATCTGCTTTTGTTAGGAATTAATCATTGTTCTGAATCCTATTTTTGATTGATTTAACGTTTATTTATTCGATTGATTTCTCAATTATGGTGTTTTTATTTATTTTGTCAAATTTGTATTTAGACTACAATTTGTTATATCATTAAGAACTGCTAATTTTGTTTTTATGAATAATGTATATCCAAAGCTATTACTTATGATATGTGGAGAGTAATTAGGACCTGACTCTAACAATAATAATTTACTTCTCAAGATGTTAACGTTACTGTTATTAATTAAGAGTGAAAACAAATGCAATGGAAACAATTATCTATGAAATATAGGAAGCTTATATTTGGGGTTATAGAAAATAATATCGAGTCTGGGCAATCGCACATAACGTCTGATTAGTTTATTGTCGAAAGTATACTACCTGACATTCGGGTGCAACTCATTCTATGAAATTATATGTTTTTCGGAAACAAACCAATTCCTAGCTCTTTCCTCCAAATTTTATTCTGTTGGGCGTACAAAAGGTGGAGGAGTATTAATTGTACTTGAGAATGGCATTCAATATGAAGTATTAGATAATACTTCTTTAACTGATATTGTTCCACTTATTATATTTTATGATGTAAAAGCAATATTCTTATATCATTTTGTACTTTTTGTATAGTGTACACTACAACTCGTTGGAATTAATAATAATTGGTCATCCACATATTTCAAGTCCGACATCATTCTTATTTCGTTGTTTTTGCGAAATACTTGCTCTTACTCAATATAATACATATCTGAATAGTAACAGCAAACTTTTTGATTTCATCTAGTCAAATTTAAACTACCCAATTTCTACCATAGGAGTTAGTACACCGATGGTGGCCGAAGTCTTGCATCATCCCTACCTATAATAATAATAATAATATATTTATTGGTGCTATATTATACATGATATTTACACAAGTCAAACAAAAAAATGAGTTTACAAACTATGTTGTACTTTATCAACATTAGACATATAATCATAGAATTCTTGACATGAATAAAATACATTCGATAATAGAATAATCTTTAGTGTTGCTTTAAATTGCGCATCATCTAGCTCTTCCATTTCTCTTGGTAGAGCATTAAATAATTTAAACGAGAAATAATTTGGACTATCTCTTGATTTCAATAATCGTTTGAATACTGGTCTTTTATAATGGGCGTACCTGGTTGAGTAATTATGGATAGATGATTGTGGTCATAAATATAAATACATGGTACCGTAAGAATTTTTAATTTAGAGTATTTTAATTTGCAAGAATCCCTGTATTTAATACATCCCATAATTCTAACCACTCTTCGTTGTATTCTAAAAATATTACTAACTGATGCCGCATGGCCCCAATTTATTATACCATATGATATTACGGAATGTATATAAGCAAAATAAACATTCAATTGCAACTGTAGTGTACCAATTTCTCCTAGCTTCCTAACTACATACACGTATTTGGATATTTTAGTAGATATATACAGTGTGTGATGGTCCCATTTTAATTTGTTATAAATTTTTATACCAAGAAATTGTACACAGTCATTGCAATATATATCTGGTATTTTGCGTTTAGAGAACATGAGGTGCTCTGTTTTATCATTATTCAGTTTATTTGCAAGGAACCATTGTTTAGTGTTAGTCTGTATATTGCTCATGTCTGCAGCTAGTTCACTAACATCCTCATTTTGACATAATAGTGTTGTATAATCCGCAAAGAGTGTAAAGTGAGCCCGGTTATCGCAATTAGGAAGATAGTTTACATATATTAAGAATACAATAGGTCCCAAGACGGAGCCTTGTGGAACACCCAAAGATATCTGACGTATTTCTGATTTATTAGCGTTAATTTCAACATATTGTTGCCTATTTTTCAGGTATGACGATAAGAAATTTACGGCACTATCACCAAAGTGTATTAGCTTTGCCTTCTCTAATAGTATACTATGCAACACACAATCAAATGCTTTACATGCAGAGATGCAGAGTTTTTTAATGTTTTTATTATATTAATAACTTATATTCCTAACTTGTATATTGTTTTTTAATGTTTTTATTATATTCCTAACTTGTATATACGTTACCTCTTGTAGCGCAAACTGAGTTGGAGCAGGCGCTAGAATAGGTAAGTATTCCAGAAATGAATTTTGCGACGGCGGTAAATTATTTGAGATATTTGCTGTGTTGTTAATAATATAATTATTAAAGTCATTAGCATTAAATGGTAAATCCTGAATTTTACTTCCACTTTTAATATTGGTTTGGGCTTTGATATTATTCCACATTGCTTTATGTGGACATCTAGAGTTAGTTATATATTTTTCCTTTGCAGTTCTTGTAACAAATTTAATATCAGCGTTATATTTTTTCCTTAGTTGTTTTATTTGGATAGATATGGTGATTTTAATTTATGTGTAGACCAATTGACATTAACATTCGGTTTTATTAATTTACTTTTTTCTGGAAAAGCTTTCACAACGGCAGTAGTAATTAAGTCAATAAAGGTAGAAAATTGTGTATTAATATCTAGTGTATTGTCTTGTATAAATCCCCAGTCAGTAGCTTCTACTATATTATATATAATAAGTAGCCCCTCTTCTGTAATAGACCAATAATTTACATGTTTAGTTGCGTTGACGGGTGTAGATAATTGAAATTTTAATTCAAGAGCTAGATGATCCGAGAAACCTAGGCCAAGCGCCATAATTTCATTGTGTTTAATGCTACAAAATATATTATCAAGCATATTTTCTTTACGCGTATTTACTGTAGAGTTACTTGTTTCCAATTTTTGATTAAGTTTTATATTGAAGTCACCAGTTACAATAATTATTTTATTTGTGTTGTATACTATTTGCAAGGCTTCAGTAAGTTTATTAAAGAATACATCGAGATTTCCGTTCGGCGGACGATAAATTGTTAAAATAGCTGTGTTCCAACTCTCAACTGCACACATTTCCGCATGATATGGTACTGATAATAAATAAATTTCATTTATAGGTTGACAAGAAACATTATATTTTGCTATTATCATAACACCACCGTGACTACCCCAATTACGACAAAAAACAGTTGCTAACGTGTAGCCCGCGATTTTTTACATAACCAATGCTCGTTTATACATATGTATTGATACGATTTACTTTCTACGTTACATGCGCATTTATAAGCTTCCAGCTCGCACACTTTATTATGAATACTTTGTGAGTTTATGTGGAGTATTTTAAAATATTGCGTTGGATTTGAAGAATTTGCACGTCCAATACGTCCAATGGTATTGCTTCTTGATGCTGCTACAATTAGGTTCCTTTTTGGTTCCTCAGAGATTTCCGTAAAAGAATGTACCGGGTTACATGGATTCCTTTGTCTCAGGAATTTGGTTCTTGTATTGTGGCAAGATGTGACCAATCAGCGCCTATCGTGAAGCTGTTTAAAGTTGGATTCGGATGGGCCGTGATAATAGTTTCTACAAGGAAGTCGGTTCTGTTGTACTTTGCATTTAATTGTACCTTAGGGGAATTTTCTGTGACTGAGAGCGAGTATCTGGAGACTTTTTGTTTTTATTTTTATGTGATACTGTTTGCCAATCGCTTTCAATATTTGTCTTGTCTATAAGAGTCATCTTGCTGGGAATTGCGGCAGTTGCGACATTAATAGCGTGTGCAACCTGGTCTATGATTAGATTCTTTAGAGGTTCCTCTTCCAGATTGCACTATTTTTAAACTATTTCTATTAGCTATTGGTGAAGAGATGGCATTGGTGGTCAATTTATTTTTAGTTTTATTTGGACAGTTTTCTGTTCTTCTGTTCTGCTTCATTTTGATGCATGTTTGTAGAGGCATGTTTTCCATCAATGATATAGTTTTATACAATAATTTAATTTTGTCTCTTAGTTCAGATATTAAGATATCTTTCTGGTGTATGATTAAGTGCAGATACCTGGCTTCCTGTAAGGTAGTCTCACTATGTATGATATCGTCCAGTGGATGCTGTTGGCACACTAACCTCACTTAAGGATTGGATTTTTGTACAGCATACTAGATCTTCACCTGCACAAGTGATGTATTTCCTAGCGCACGATTGATGGTACAAAGTCCCACAGTTCACGCACTTCACACCAGTTACCGCGTAGCTGTTACATTTACAGGGTTTACGTTTATTATTATCTTCAGATAATTCGGACTCGTTCATCATTATACTTAGATTTATAGATTACATTGAAGCTGAACAAACCATTGAATCGGCCCTTAATTTCTTTAAATACTAATGTTTGTTATAATTTTAAAAAGGCTAATTTTCAGACCCTTTATAAAGATTTATGCGATAGCCACTGGTGATATTTAAATAAATTCTAATAAATTTGGACAAAGCTTTATACATGTTCTATATAAAACTTTACGAAATATTTGATAAATCAGTTCCCTTATCTTAAACTAGGAGATCAATGTGTTTCCCGTAGTTTACTCCTGAAATAAAAAAGAACATTAGAAATAAAACAATTTAGAGAAGAAGATGTCATTCGAGTTAAAATCCATTATCATAACTTTAAGAATACATTTATTTTAAAATATTGCTGTTACAAAACAACAGTAAGAGAAATGTTGTCAAACAGAGCACATATACATTCAATATATTATAAAAAAAAACATAGACGAAATGGCTTTTAGGTTAGCACATTATTCACATTATGCATACATTATGGTAAACATAAACGACTCTGATTACTTGCTCAACAAGGCATATAATATATATCTGAGAGAAGATGAAGACACAAATTCCAAGCAGGCTTACTGATGATAATCGAGAATATTTGGGCTAGTGATATCGTCAACGGTTTTGCATCACTATTTTCGAAAAGTTACAAACTCTCCAACTTTACTGACAACGTTATCCTTCCTGACCAACATAGCAAAGGTCAATCTCATCTATGAAAGCCAATTAATATATATTATGGCCAAATTATCTTATAAGATATGGGCTGGTAATGACTTTTTAATAAAATATTGTAGGTTTGTTATCGATAAACCGCTCCAGATTATTATAAGTCTCGCTATTATCACATACATCATGGTGGAAATATGCAAAAATTACTCCGGTTTATAAAAAAGGAGATCAACATATTTTATGAACTATCATCCAATTTCATTGTTAACTCATTTATCAAAATATTTAAACACGTCAATTTTTAATAAATTATATTCGTTTATATCTTTTAACCAGCATGGTCCTTGTTACGCTAACAACAACCAATCTTGCATCTTTCTCACAATATATTTCCGACGTATTAGATAGCAGAGGCCAGCTAGATGTGATATATACCAAGTCTTTGATACCTTCGAACACAATACATTGCTTTTAAAACTTTCTGGCTAGTGCTGCAACGAGTCTATAACTGATAGCAAAATCCTACTTAACTGATCGCCAATACTATGTAGCTATCCATAACTATCACACCTTCAGAGTTTCAATAGATACTGTTGTTCCGCAGGATTCGACCTGAAACTCTTTACCAGTATTCAACTCGTTAAGTGACTTTGTATATCTGCAGCAGAGGCATTTAGAGGCATAAATCTAATCAAATAAAATTGTATTTTGCTTATGTCATAAGCAAACTTAAATATGGATGTCTAATTTGGTGTCCATTTCACATGAACCAAAACATTCCACTTGATAGTATACATCGCAGATTTTTAAAGTACCTGTCGTTCCAAGAAGATAACACCTATCCGGAATGCGTTTTTAATTTAAAATTACTTCTGCAAAGGTATGGTATGACTTCATTAGCCACTAGGAGAAAAGAACAAACTACTATGTTTCTTTGGAAGTTAATCCATAATAAAGTTGATGCTCCCTTTTTATTGCCAAGAATAAACATCTATGTACTTAGATTAAAATTTAGATATGTCAATACATTTTGTTTTCCAGGGGCTCTCACTAATTATCTCCAGTGTGCACCAATTTTTGTGATATGGAGAAATATGATGGCCCGCTACGATGATATATTTTTTTGATTATATATAATGTGTATATCATTGATCATGTATAAAGTGTATTATTTTCTTGTAAATAGGGCTACTTACTGAGCAATAAAGAATGTTATTATTATTATTATTTTTATAAACAGTGAAAATAATTCATGTAGTTCTGACTCGTAAATAGAAAATTGATGTTGCTCCAAGTGACAAATATTTGTGACAGAAATAATTTTTAATGTTAGATTTAAGAATTAGAATAATAATATACGGTTTTTGAACAAACAAAACCCAAAACAAAATTTATTGTAACGAAAAGTTCTATTAAAATTAAAAAAGTACAATCATTCACAGGTTCCTCTTCAATTATTGAAATTAAATATCCATTAAACAGTTCTAGAATTAATGAAGGTTAAAAGTAAATGAAATAATAACCTAATACTAAGGATCATAATTAGGTTTCCGGATCACAATTACTTTAATGAATATTATGACACTTAAAAGTCTCTTTAAAACTAAATCAAATTTTAAGAAATTCTGCTTGAAAAAAAAACTTTAGACGTAATAACTGTGATGTGACATAAACAAATAGAATAAAATGTTGTTAACATGTTTTTATTGAATTTAGTTAAGTTAAAAAAATTTAAATACGAATTATAGCTAATAAAGTCTATAATGAGCAAGTTTCACGTGTTGCTGAATTATTATTTATAAAATGGTCATGGAAAAAAGTACTTAAAATTTCTTTCTAAGAAAGACATTCCATTTTAATTGAATGCACGAAATTTTTTGGACTCTTTTTTGAATTACTATGGAGATTTGCTTAATTTATTATAATTATATTATAAGTTTGGTTGAGTCTATTTATATCCATTAGAACTTATTTAATTACAGGATGTACATTTACTTAAGCACACCTATAACATTCAATGATATCATATAACCGTTAAAGTCTTTTGGTTGATCATGATCGAATAGTTTTCACAAATGTGAAACTAGAGCGTATTTGCTTAGGGAAAACTGGAAACATTCATAATGCACTCTCCAAAACTTGCGTGGCAGTCACCATTTTTTACACTTACGGAATTATTGGAATTAGAATGAACAACACTAAACATTTCCCAAAAGAAATCGTCATTTATAATAAAATAATTAAAACTAGGTATAGGTGTCTTTTGACAATAATAAATTAAAATCCACATCTTTTGAGATTTTAACATCATTAGCAGTAACCACTACCACATCCTTGAAGATATTTTATCCTAAAATAAGCTACGATGTATGATGATATATGAAATATACGATTCTTTCATGCTTAATATATAATTGTTGAGAGAAACAATGATTATTTTCTAACCCAGTTGAATTAATCTATACAGTAGTGTACTTTAATTACTGTATAGATTAATCCACATCAGATCAGATACTTGTGAGAATAGCTTTTTTAATCTCCCAATCCTCTCTCTGAAAATGGAAAAATAGTCTACTTTTTTATACACAGCATGCCAGATAATAATCGGAACATACTTGAATAGTCCTTATTGTTGAAGTACACCACATCTTATGTCTTGGAATACTGAGACACGAATTTTTTAAAACAAGCTCTTATTTTACTCTTATACTGCATTAAAGGGTCGGTCAAGCTTAGGACAGTTTTGGAAACATTACCAACTCATTACTTTGTTGATGCTATATACAAATTCAAATAATAAGGATAAATATTGATTCCCTGTCAATATGAATTAGAGACCGGCTTCGATTAATTTTTTATCACATGACAGGTGAGCAGTGAAGCTTGCGAAACCTTTTATACGAGAGAAGCGAAATTTAATAATCGACACTTCTTTAGTAGGAAGTAGAGCTACATTATTACTACGATATAAAATTGTAATAATTTTTTGCAATAAAGGCCAAAGGCTTAATCTTTTGGAGTCATTTGAGATATACCGCCAAAGCAAGAATATTAATTCTAACCTGCTTACTGAGCAGACGGATTTAATTTCTTCGCCATTATTTAAGCTCTTATAATGACATGTACCTCTTCTGAAAACACCGCACCTTAATCCGATCGGCATATTTAGTTAATCCATTGTAATAAATCTCAGTCCTAATTAGGTTCATTAAAAATTCATACCTCACCTATAAATTGTTAACACCCTGTATTCTTCTTCATTCAACACTTGATAATGACCTGCAAAGGACGAAACTATAGTTGTGTCAAAATTGATAATATATTGTAAACTTTGTTTGTGTATATTATACAATAAATAGTGGTATAAAAACTTAAAAATTATTTTCATTTAACCTTTTTTAATAATTTTTTACTATAAATTTTAATATTCCAGGTAATCGTAAAAATAAATATACTCTTAAGGTATCACCCCTTCTCCAAATTTTTTTAATTGAATAGATATACCGTCGATAATTTTAGGGACTAGTCAACATGACAATTATAACAATAATGATATGAATAGATTCAATTAGGGCTCTCCCGAAAACAATAAAACTAAGTATCAGGAAGCTGTGTAAATATACGAACGGATTAGTAATTATATGCCCCATATATAATAATTATATTTATTGTCCATTCTTTTAAAGTAATCAATATTACTATGCTTGAATACACATTCCTTCATATTTATCCATTGTATATTAAATTTATGTAAATTACATTTGTGGCCTATAATTGTGAAAATATTTGTCATATATTTGCACTCTTATTTACAAAATTTACAAAATTTATCCTAATTAGGGGTAACGTAACTATTTCGAATTAAGTATCGTAATCAGTAGAATACTCGAATTAAAATGTACTATGGTAATAATATTTAAAATAGACCAGTTGGTTTATTTTTGAAAAAACACACATCAATCAAACACCGACGTCTGTTATTAGAGATTATTTAAACTAAAATAAGGCATAATAATCATAATTATTTCTATAAAAATATATAAAATAAAATTAGGATTAATACTTCTTTAATTGCATTACAAAGATGTAATAACTTCATTTCAATTAAATAATTGTTAAGTTATTAAAAAGTGTCCTCGAGAGTAATATTAATCCGAGAATATAAAATCTATATGTATTATAAAATTAACTATTTCATGATGCGGAACGGTGACAAATCAAAATTACAGGAAAACCCGCTATTAAGAAAAATAAACATTTGAACTAGCGCACTATTTGTTTTTTTTCCTCTTTAAAAATATTTAAAAATTAACAAACACTTTTGCTTTAACCTTGCTAATATGGTATAAGAAAGTTAGTTGTATTAGTAGTTATTATCCGGGTTATTTTCTTATAAACTTTTTATATTCCTAGTATTATCAAGGTTTAAGAATATTGTAAATCCATTTATACTTATAACAATGTTTATTTTTTTGTTTGCATTAATATTAAAACCTATTTTTGTAATAATAGGAAATTATATGATAGCATTTTTTTCACTAGGTGACTAAGTTAATTGCTAACGGCAGATGATATTTACCTACATTAACCGAACTTCATTTTCATTGAGCTTTTTTATGGCTATATATGTAGTAGATTACAAAGGTAATGCTTAATAACAAAGATATTAGTAGTATAGTTTTTTTCTAATTTACATCTATATACCTAGATGTTTCAATTATCGTCAATATTACAAAAGTCTCAAAAAAAAATTATAATATTTTATATACGCAGAATTTTCTTTGGTAATATTTTCTTGATAGAAAATCAAATTATTCACGTATTTGAAACTGGTAAAGACGTAGAAATTCTTTCGAAGGTAAAATTATGAAACCTATTCGGACAGGTAACTATGTTATTTTTACAAATTTTGTAAAGTTTATAAACGTTTGGTTCACTAAATTCTTAAAACAATAAAAATATCGGGTTTACAAATTTTAGAAAATTTAACTTTTTATAGAAATTATATTCAACCTCCAAAATTTGTTATATTGAGTATGTATACCTAAGAAAGAAAATATTTGTTTTTATATACCAAAGCAAAAAGTTTCATATATTTACTTTTTAAAATAGTGGAAAGGCACGATAGAGTAGGATTCGAGCTAATGTCTTGAAATTAAAGCCTTGGTAATAACAGCTTTATTGAACATTAAAGACCCTTAAAAATAAATAACCTTCTCTGAAATAGCTAATGTATTCTAGAGCAGTGCAAACATTTAGTATGGTATAATTTAGGACAGCGAAATGAATTATATAAAAAACACAGTTTATCTATCGTATTACCAAAGGCTCACGGATAATATCCAATATAGTGGCCTCTTGAATATTACAGTAGCTATAGGAAATACTAATGGATACGGTCGCTAAAATACGTTTTAATTAGGAAGCTTCATAAAAATAAAGAAATAAAAGTATATTAGGAAACATGATTGTTGTGACCGTTACTATGTGGTATTTCATCCT